>BSBM01000214.1:7867500-8038827 GCA_027924585.1 Larix kaempferi | reverse complement strand
CAAACGGTGTCGGAGTACACCAACAAATTTCATACCTTGCGCACAAATCTAGGTATCAAGGACTCCGAGCGGCACCTAGTACTGAAATATCGCAGTGGCCTACACCGATACATTCGAACAGAGATGGATTTCCTGGAAATCTCTTCACTCGGATCCGCCTATCAATATGCTGTCAAAATTGAGCATAAATTTGAGCAAAAGAACAAGCGTGACTTCGGACCTGCGTAGAAGCAGGGCAAGGGAAACTCTGGCTCTCAAAACATGGTGCAGGGAAAGGACAACCAGTCCCAACCATAAGCAAAGAAGGGTAACGAAAAGGAAAAGAAGGACACCGGAAAGTGGTGCGAGTTCCACAAAAGTCCCTGGCACAACACTGATGAATGTCGCTCAAAACAGTCATTCGTGGCTAAGATCAAAGCTTCAGAATCAGATTCTAGTTCCGATTCTAACTCAGAACCTAATTTCACAGCTGCGCGAAAAGGGAAGCAGATCATTGATGCAGAACCCAGTGCCGTTGTTGCCACCACACAGATTCAGCTAGAGGATCCTGAAGAATCGGAGGCAGAGGAGCGCCTTTTCCACTCACAGATGTGGGTGAAGGGAATTCCCCTACACTTTGTTGTGGACAGTGGCAGCCAGAAGAACCTGATCTCAGAATAAGTCATCAAGAGATTGGAGCTACCAATAATGCCACACCCACAACCATACACCATTGGATGGCTAAGCCAAGGACGAAGGATTCGTGTCAGTCACCAATGTCACCTACCATATGGCATCAAGCCCTTCAAAGATGAGGTATTATGTGATGTGGCCCCACTCGAAGTATGTGATGTTCTCTTAGGATAGTCATATATGTGGAAGCGTCATGTTGTATATAAATCCCGACCTCGCAGTGTCATTGTCACTTTGGGAGGACAACTCTATTGGATACTAGAGACAGTTTCACCTACCCCAACCAAGCAGGGTAGGAAGATAATCTCCCACATTGGGAAATTTTTCCTATTCGCAAATGCCACTAAAGGTGAACATCAGATCGCAAAGACATCCACAACCTCTGCAAATTATCCTTCTACTCAGCAGAAACAAGAAAAAACACAAAGTTAGTGCAGCATCGCCTATTCGGGTACCTCTACAGTGCAAGGTCACGCATTCAAGGTGCTCCTCCAAAAAGAAACCATCCACACCAATGCATACCAAGGATACCACAACAACCAAAATTGTTGAACAGCTCCAGTGCATCCATCAACAACAATTACAACCCTCTGAAGATGTCAAAGTAAGGCAACCTTTCCACTTCAGCAAATGTCGCACCAAGAGCTCAACTCGACACACAGCTTGACATATGATAAGAGATTTGACGCAATGGAGACCATTTCTTCCTAATGGGGAAGGATTGATCTAGATGGATATCAGTGGCCACCCACCTATTCCACTGGCTCAAAACAGTTTCAGATTTTGCCAATTTTATAGTAATTTTTCTACGGTTTTTTGGGTCCTAAAATTTCGGGGCCGTTTTGAGGCCCTAAACGACCTTTTTTGGAAATTTGGGTGGCCAAATGGTTGTCAATGGCATACATTTATCCCCAGTCGAAATTTGTAAATCTCGAATATACCTTTCCAACGAGCTACCAAGCGCCCCAAATGGAGATTGTATGCAAAAGTTATGACCCCGGGAAGTTGACTGTTCAACTAACCACCTGGGGCCGCAAACTTTATGACGGTTCATCTTTTAGGGTTAGGTTTTTTGGATGTTTGGGATTCTTTCCCTCATGCTTATGATAAATAGGACCTTTTAGCCTCTCTTTGTATTCATCTTGGCACGAATGAGCATAGCAGCCACATCTCTTGTCAGTGATAGCTACCACCATTCCAGCTATTGTATTTTACAGTCTGTTCTATTTTTGCTATTTAATAGAATATGTGTTTACTGTATCATTGTGTTCTTGCAATATATCGCTGTATATGATTATGTATATGCTATCTTTTGTTTCGTTGCCACATGAATCCAGATCAGTGGTATCAGAGCGGTCTTCTCTTTGATTGTTTCTCGGTGCATGTCCCCGACGAGGTCAGGATACAGAGAGTTGGGTCTCGAACTAGTTTCACTTGGGGAAGACCACTATCGCCGCCCTAAACGACCTCTCATGGCGGAGGAAAAGAGAGACGACGGAGCAGTAGAGCCTATCAAGTTGTTGCTCGAGGAATCCCTCACGCAACAGAGGAATGACATGATGGATAATTTCGCCTAGTTCCTTCGATGCATGCCAAGAGTGGCAAATGCACCCTCAACGAGCAGCCATTTCGGAGATACGACTCCCTTCAAGGTACAAGTTAATTTTGATATCCCTTTATTTGAAGGCCAAATCGATGCTGATGCCCTAGATAAATGGTTGAATCTACTAGAAGGGTATTTCTCTGTCCACAATTTTTTCGACAGGGAAAAGATCGTCTTTGCACTCCTCAAGGCTGTCCCCCATGTCAAAAATTGGTGGGAAACTTATTGTGAGCAAAACTCATCAGACGAGTCTGGATTTTTTGAATATTCCAATCCCACTTGGGCCTCTTTTATAGATGCCATCAAGGAACAATATTACCCTGTTGGAAACTATGATGACCAGTACACAAAATGGACCATTCTGCATCAAGAGAGGGACCAAACAGTGTCGGAGTACACCAACAAATTTCATACCTTGCGCACAAAGCTAGGTATCAAGGACTCCGAGCGGCACCTAGTACTGAAATATCACAGTGGCCTACACCGGTACATCCGAACAGAGATGGATTTCCTGGAAATCTCTTCATTCGGATCCACCTATCGATATGCTATCAAAATTGAGCAGAAATTTCAGCAAAAGAACAAGCGTGACTTCGGACCTACGAAGGAGCAGGGCAAGGGAAACTCTGGCTCGTAGAACACGGGGCAGGGAAAGGACAACCAGTCCCAACCACAAGCGAAGAAGGGTAATGAAAAGGAAAAGAAGGACACTGGGAAGTGGTGCGAGTTCCACAAAAGTCCCTGGCACAACACTTATGAATGTTGCTCAAAACAGTCATTGGTGGCTGAGATCAAAGCTTCAGAATCAGATTCCAGTTCCGATTCTGACTCAGAACCTAATTTCACAGCCATGCAAAAAGGGAAGCAGATCATTGATGTAGAACGCAGTGCCGTTGTTGCCACCACACAGATTCAGCCAGAGGAGCTTGAAGAATCGGAGGCAGAGGAGCGCCTTTTCCACTCACAGATGTGGGTGAATGGAATTCCCCTACACTTTGTTGTGGCCAGAGGTAGCTAGAAGAACCTGATCTCAGAAGAAGTCATCAAGAGATTGGAGCTACCAATAACGCCACACCCACAACCATACACCATTGGATGGCTAAGCCAAGGACGAAGGATCCATGTCAGTCACCAATGTCTCCTACCATATGGAATCAAGCCCCTCAAAGATGAGGTATTATGTGATGTGGCCCCACTCGAAGTATGTGATGTTCTCTTAGGATAGCCATATATGTGGAAGCATCATGCTCTATATGAATCCTAACCTTGTAGTGTCATTGTCGTTTTGGGAGGACAACTCTATCGGATACCAGAGACAGTTTCACCTACCCCAACCAAGCAGGGTAGGAAGATAATCTCCCACACTGGGAAATTTTCCTTATTCGCAAATGCCACTAAAGGTGAACATCAGATCGCAGAGACATCCACAACCACTGCATATTATCCTTCTACTCAGCAGAAACAAGAAAAACACAAAGTTAGTGCAGCATCGCCTATTCAGGTACCTCTACAGTGCAAGGCCACGCATTCAAGGTGCTCCTCCAAAAAGAAACCATCCACACCGGTGCATACCAAGGATACCACAACAACCAAAATTGTTGAATAGCTCCAGTGCATCCATCAACAACAATTACAACCCTCTGAAGATGTCAAAGGCAACCTTTCCACTTCAGCAAATGTCGCACCAAGAGTTCAACTCGACACACAGCTCGACATATGATAAGAGATTTGACGCAATGGAGACCATTGCTTCCTAAGAGGGAAGGATTGATCCAGATGGATATCAGTGGCCACCCACCTATTCCACTAGCTCAAAACAGTTTCCCATTTTGCCAATTTTCTAGTAATATTTCTACGGTTTTTCGGGGTCCTAAAATTTCGGGGCCGTTTTGAGGCCCTAAACGACCTTTTTTTGGCAATTTGGGGGTCCAAATGGTTATCAATGGTACACTTTTGGCCCTAGTCGAAAGTTGTAAATCTCAGATAAACCTTTCCAACGAGCTACCGAGCGCCCCAAACAGAGATCGTATGCAAAAGTTATGACCCCGGGAAGTTGACTATTCAACTAACCACCTTGGGGCCGCAAACTTTATGATGGTTCATCTTCTAGGGTTAGGTTTTTTGGATGTTTGGGATTCTTTCCCTCATGCTTATGATAAATAGGCCCTTTCGGCCTCTCTTTGTATTCATCTGGGCACGAATGAGCATAGCAGCCACATCTCTTCTCAGAGATAGCTACCACCATTCCAGCTATTGTATTTTACAGTCTGTTCTATTTTTGCTATTTAATAGAATATGTGTTTACTGTATCATTGTGTTCTTGCAATATATCTCTGTATATGATTCTGTATATGATATCTTTTGTTTCGTTCCCACATAAATCCGGATCACGCCAAGAATTTAGAGATATAATTATATTGTTATATAGTCACATGTTATATATATATATATATTTATGTATTTTTGAGGTTCATGACAATTATATTTTGTAACTTATGAGAAGTTGGTTTTGTTTTTGGACTATGATCCTTTGTTAGATGACACCGAAAATTTTAAAAAGAGTGAAGATGTCACTTCTCTTTGTTTTGGACATGTAATTATTTTGACACAACTTTGTGCTTAATATAAAGTTGTTTTTTCTAGTGTGAAAAAAAAAGATATAAAAAAAAGAAATACTTTATTAAGCTATTCTTGTTTTATTTTTTTTTGAAAATTATGTAATTTTTTTAATATATTATCTGTCTTTACAACATAGGTATGCCTTGTTTCCATTTAAAAAATAAATAATATAAAATATATTACTTAGGTTTATAATTAAACTTGAATATATATATATATAATTTTGGAATCATAAACACAATTATTAAATATATTTATTTTTAATAAATTTTAAGATTCATTTTTATATGTTGGTTCATTATTATATTTTAATAAAGTAGAAATAAAGTAACTACATAGATAGGTGTTTATATCTTAGAATTTGGGGTGGGCCACCATCTATGCTTTTCCTACTTTGAAGGAGGATGAGACAAGTGAACTCTCCAGATTCATTTTATGGTTGCCCTTTGAAATTCCAAATAAACAATTATAAAAAAAAATATAAAAAAAGTTAGTAGTTGATGCATGGATAACTATTAGCTCATGCATGGATAACATATAGACAACCCATTTAACTAAGAATGTAACATGTAGCATGTAGCTGCGGCATGGAGAAGAATATGTGATTACAACTAAGCATGAAGAAAAAGTAAGAGGTAACTTCTTCATGGCACTTAACTTGTGACATATCGGTATAGGGCAGGCGCACGAAGATGCTCCCCAAATTCGTTGCAATAGGGCCGCGCTAGCGGAGAAAAAAAATAGCACGACCGCACCTAAGGAGACGTGCATGCACCTCTAGGTTCGGTACCAAACCAAGGCGCATGCGCGTTGCTGACGCGTACGCACAAAGGAGACGCACACGCGCCCCTGTTAAAAATATTAAAAAAAACAGTCGACAATTTCCCCATTTTTCATTTGGTCGGCCGATCGCGTCCTCTTCCTCCACGTACGCGTCCATTCAACTACCAACGGAGGCCAAATCCACTCCAAAACCACCCAACAACACCCACAAACTCGTCACCACTTCGATTAATAGGTAAATATCACATTTTTTTTCAATTTTATTCATTATTTGTGTCAATTTTTGTATTTTTTTTGTTTATGTAATTGTAAATAATTCCCAAATTTTAAAAACAATGAACCAATTTTCAAATGCAGATTGCAACTGAGACAATGAGTGAACAAGATGTTAACCCCGAGTCCAGTGGAACACAAGAAAACCCGAACCTTGGACCCAATGCCGAACAAAACCAAAACCCACAACCTAATTTTGAACAAGATGACCTTAACCACTATGTAAATGAAATGCGAGTGCACACTCACGAACTTCGAAACTTGGGTGAACCATCTCGATTGTCTCTTGCCATGTCAATTGAGAACTCAATCGACTCCCTCATACATGCACACCAGTAATTGATAGACATGACTCAATTTAGAGCTAGGATGCAGGAGTACTACTCCACGAGCATCTCCAAGGAAGCAATAAAAGATTTGAACATTACAAAATCCCAATTATATAGTATGTTCACCGAGCCGAAAACAGGCCAACCACCGAACATTACAAAGCCACGTGTCTGCATGGATTGGTGTCATTACCAACCGTGGAGGGACAATTGGATGCAGAGGTGGTTCATGGTGTACAATAAACCTCCCTGCAATAATAGGGAGGTTCCACAGTACTTCCTTCGCCAACTGTGGGTTGAGTTTTGCCTTGGTTTACATGTCAACTATTTTGACATAATCGAGTTCCAGGGTGTTGGGCGTGGCTCTGCCCATGATCGACCTGCTGCTAGGAGGAACCCACTGAGAGGGCCAGCAGCTCCGAGGAGCGACCCCAACCCCTCTCCCCAGCCACCTCAGTTTCCCCATAAGCTTGATCAGATCAAGGTGGCAATGAGGAATGTTGCACGTGGTCTCCTCAGACACACCTCCTTTGTAGCAGCGACTACAGTGGAGAGGTCGGGTGACCTTGATAGAGATCCAGGTGCAGGGCCTTTGCCACATCTTTGTCCCCATTGAGGGCACACTTGCCCTGGCCCGATCGAGGGTTGTTATATGGATCGGGTCAGCAATTTTTTTAATGTGTTTTCAATCATCACTTTATAACTTGTAAAGTATTTTTAAAGTATTTTTGTTTGACTTAAACTATTATTTCAATGTACAGTTATTCAGAGCTGAGACACCAACATGGGAGAACGTAGGATCTCCCAACCTGGATGCAGCAATGGCAGCTGCAACTGAAATTGCGACACCCCACACGGAGGTATTTTCAGTAGCTAGCACAATACTGTTATTACTTATGTCATTTATATTACTCAAGTATTTATATTTATGGCATACACGTTGATAGTTTGTACAATGTTTTTGAATATCTTGATTGCCTAAATAATGACTTTTTTAACATGTCCATAACATGCATTCATTTTGGTGTCCACAGGTGTTCCCTGACTACGGTGATCAACCACCCCCGCCAGGGATTGGCAGATCACCACATACACAGGTACAATGTGTAGTTATAAGCACACTTTTAATTTGAATTGTTGTGACTTACTATGGTTTAATTTATTGTTTGTTTACTAAATTGTGATATTACAAATGTATATGTAGGTGCCACAAAAAGCTGCGGCTACCCATTTTAGTCCTATGTATCCACCCTCTCCCATGAGTCCCCCCCCTCACTTCCATCATGGGGGGTTCACTAGAGAGGCAATATCATATCACGTCCATTCATATTGGGGGTTTGAATACTCTTAAAAACCTCAAAAATATATTGCCCTGTATTAAGGGGTCAAGGGGGGTTTTTAATTTGACATAGTAATATAAATATTGGGGGTTATTTTATTTGGGTGGGCTGAGGAATAACCTTTGAATCATGGGATTGATTCATACCTCCAAATCATGGGCTCAATTCATACCTATCTAAAACTTAAGGACCCTCCATTTTTATTTGATATTGCTTATGATCCTAAGTTTTGCATAAATCTGATAATAATGTACCAATGATAATATCGATGGAAGTCTCTTCGGATTACTAACCTTGATCCATACTCATTTAATAGCTTATTTAGGCTTGGTTTGAATTGATGTTATTTTGTTTTTCATCTTTAAGTTAAGAGATGTAGCTAATTGGGAGTTCCAGAGTTGAACAATTGTATTGTATTTTCTGTAGGCATTCGAGTAAAAGATCTAACTCTTAATTTTTTAGATTGGGGCTTAGGTGGGTATTGATTTTCAATCAAACCTTGCTCCATGAAAACCCATAAAAGTGAGATCAATCTTTCTTGGCTCATTGGAACCAAGAAAAGTTAGATCAATCTTTCTTGACCAATTATTTCTTTCAACGTTTTGTATTCTTCTTTAACATTTTCGCATTGTCAGTTAGGAATAGTTGGTAGATTGAGTTGTATTTGGCACATTCATAATTGTAATTTCAATTCTTATATGCAAGTCATCTGTCTTAATATTGTATTGAAACTGACATGAACATAGGTGAAAATATTAATCCTTATTTACATACCCTATGTGTTATCGTTACCATGAAATGGTATCATATAAGTTTCACCATCTGTGTATCTTTATAAGTATTCCATGCTTGAAACCTAACAATGGAGATTTTTCCCCCTCCAATAAAGATTAAAAAAAAAACTAGATATAACCCAAGAAAAGGTAACTAAATGTTGTTAATTCCCTTGATTGCAAGAATAAATGTAGAGGAAGTGGAGGAAATTCATTGCATCTTGTGAGTGACCCAAATCCAAGCTATGCACATGATCATATGGTGTTATTGGAAAGTAAGAGAAATTTTGCTATGTTCATTTGGGTTCAAACATCAATGATGTTTTTTTTATAGGAATGTAGGGGAGTCCATCCACGAAAATGTTTCAATTTTGAATTTTTATGGAGTTTAATTTATTAATATTAGAGAAAACAAGATCTCTCTATGACTATACTTATATTTACATGATATAAAATTGGTAGATTGGCAAATTATGGTGTGAAACATCTGCAATTCTCATCTTTTCTAAGCATTGTACTAACTATTGGACTATCATCCTTTTACATTCTTTGTAATGTTTATTTCTTGACTGGGTTTCCTTTTATGCACTTTCCTTCCCAGTACTTATTCTTTAGGTCTTCCACTATCCAACACTACAAATTGATCAACCACCCTTACAATCTTGGTGGGAGTTAGGGCTCTTGTTTGTTACAACTTGATAATATGTAACAACCCAAAAATCACTAAAATTTAAAACTTTTAAAAACAACATTAAATTCTTAAATGCTACTTGCGGAATTAACGAACTTTAACAAAACTTCTAATGCAGTAGTACTACACCTAAAATAAAATGTAAACTTGAACATATGACGTCTGCAAATTTATAAAATAACATAGATAAAAGATAAATACTTTCTCATGTGTTAAGGGTCTGTTAACTAAATGCTGATGATTTTGTTGTTTGTTTTCTGAAGGAGTTCCTACCGGGTGCCCTTGGGTTTACTTAGCTTGATAGCTAAAGCATTGGGACTGTTTCTTTCTTTCGCAGATATGCAGGTAAAAGTTAAGATATTTCCAGTCATTCAAGCACTCTGTGTGATTCAGCTAGTCGTCTTTATAAATAGAAATGATTACGTACTGCCATGCATGAAGGTGATGCCGATAAGAACTTAAAGTTTTGTTTTTAACACTTATCTATTTATATTATGCTGTATGAAATGGGGATGAAGATACTTAGTACTAACCCTTATTTGTAAATGAATTGAAAAGGTAAAAATACTGCTAACTCTACCAAACAATGAATTGAAATGAGTAAGAAAATATGAGATCCTCCCGACCTGCACAAGTTAGTGACTACTGAGACAAATAAATTCTCAAACATTTAGGACAACTCATCCTGTTAATAAATGACAATACCATTAAGATGATATTACCGTCCTTATAATATTGTAACACTTCAATTCACATCTGATAACTATCACAACATGTAACTATATCATAAAGCTTAATTTCCTCTTAGTACTATAATAGGTCAACAATGCAACGTGATGGCCTTCTATAACTACGTGACAATTATCACATGTACCTAAATACTACTAAATTTGCATTTATGGAAACTATTACTTACACCTGTATAGACTAAACATCAAAATGTTTCCAAAAGGACATAAAGGAAAATTCCTATAATAACTTACAAAAGTGTGCAATTACTATACCCTACTTAAATTATTACCTGAGTATGAAAATGTAATTTTAACGTTATGATAAATATTCATTTTGCACTATATTATTTACTGAAATGTAAATACATATTATTTATAAATATGTAACCTATCTACTATATAAAAGTATTATCCAACCTTTTGAATTTCCATATAAACAAAATCATGTATTATAATGAGCATGTAAAATATAAATCTTATATAAACAAAAGTCATTTAATATAATAAACATATATTTCATATGTTACTATAAACACAAAATCATATAATATATTAAACATATATTATGACAAGAAATCTTGTATAATGTCACGTCAAATAAACGCCTAGCTACTTAAGCGCTAAGGTTTGGGACTTTGGTGAATATGAAATAGTTCACAATCCATCCGGGATCATAATAATATACTAAACATTGGGTTAAAACATTATGATATGCAAATACATATAACATTTAACGTTGCCTCGATGATGACTTGGAAATTATGAAATAATTAACACCCTGTCGTGAACATAGCTATTATGAGACCGTGGAATATAACACATTCTATTTAAATGCTAATTTATGTTACTATGTCAGAACATTACAATAAAATGCAAATAAAGCTTAATGTGAATATACTATGTAATGTTGCAATAGCCCTGGGCATACAATATGGAAATGTAACGTGTGAATGTAACGTTTAAGGGTTGGATGGAGTTAATAAATGCGATGCTGACATCGTTTTAATACTCTTGCAGGCATCATCCGACGAAGTGATATGAGATCTATCAACATTAATATCTAACTACACCACCTCGTGGCTTGATGTGTTGGCTTGTCCGGAATTAACTCCATGCGATGGCCATTGGAGGGATTGGTATGCTCTTGCCGAGCTATAGCTTGTTCTTAGTCAACGTGGCTTCCAACTGTAATAGTGGTTGGAAATGCAATTAATATGGTGATTGAACGTAACCCCAGCTTTGATAATTGCGTTAATGTGTTGGCACCATCCCCTCCGTCGATCTGGTTGATGATAGCTAACCCTAAGGGTTTGACTACACTTCCGATTGTATTTCGTCTTTTACTCAAATGGAACCTATTTCTCCGGGGAGAGGGGCCGACAGGCCGCTGAATTGAAGGTTCGAGCCTGTAACTGTTTTCTGGTATCTCTGTGCTTCGACACTTTCGTTTTAATGGCATGAAACTGGTGGTCGGTGTAGCCAAGTCCGTCGTTGGAAGGTGATACTGCTCTGTGTTGATAGTTGTTTGATTTAAGCGTGGAGGATAATGAACCTTGAGTTCTTGTGAAAGTTTCCTGGTTCGAGCGTGGACGGTGATGAACTCTGCATTGTAAGGTTTACAAGAATTGAACCGTCGACCGTATTGGAGCTCTGAGTGGGCGTTCGTTACGTTGTGAGGAAGACCCTCTACTTCGCGCTAGGGATCAAATTTGTTTACTACTGTGGCGACACTATCGTTCCTCGAAGGTAAACTCTCTTAAACATGTTTTCTTGTTGTAATAAAACTTGGTTGTTCACCTTCGAATACATTTCGCTGGGAAAACTTAAACCCTCGTCTTTCTTATTAAAATATCTTGGCAGGTAAACTTCAGCGCCGTGGGAGTTTTAAGGAAATATCAACAGATATCGAGTATTAACCGGTAAGCCCCGGTGGCAAACCCTTTTGTAGAACCTCTGGAAAATGCAGACAATAGTGGAGTTGTAACCGATGTCGATTTCTTACTATCGTTGGTCTTTAATAGACTTGTGTCTAGACTTTGAGTCTGTAAAAAGGTGCCTTCGGCTACCTGGGCTAACGTTTAAGTTTGAATGTTTGAGATTCTGTTTTAGTTCCTTCTTTGAACTAGCAATGTAGCTCTATTGAGGTTTCGATTCTCAGTTGAGTTTTGACAAATAAATACTATTGTTCGATTTTCAAAACAATGTTTATGTTCGCTTTGGTTTTTCCGTTCTAGAATCGTTCTGGGCAATGTAGGTTAACCGACGAGAGTTCAATCCTCGATCGGGTTTTGAAAAGAGCAAAACTAGTTCTGTAATACAATGGTTGATGTTTGTTTTTGATGGGTTCGACCCAAGTTAAAGTCTATAACTAAAATAGTTAAAATCCTATGTATAAAAGTAAATGTGGGACTATCTCTATCATCATTTTCGTTTGTAAAGAAAATTTAACTGTGCAATCTTATAACAAATTTATAGTAAAATGCGTACGTTTTGATATAAGTAGAAGAAATAGAAAAAGAGTGAAGTACTCAGATAACTTGATATATTTTTATGGATGGGGGGTATCGCCCTTGGTCGTTGGACCAGAACGATCAATATGCTATAGTTTTATGTACTGTAACAGAAAATTATCATTTGCTAGATGTGTCGATACAAGGGTTTTATGAAATGGTGAAAATAAATTTTTAGGGTTTTTGGTACGATAATAAATAATAATAAAAAATAGCAGAAGTAGATAAACAAAATGTATTTTTTTTTGCAATAATTTTTCATTGAAAATATTAAACTTTCTATGAGCTTGAATGTGAAATATATAGAAGGCAAGAACTTCTGATTTTCAGTTTGAAATATAGAATTTAGAACTGTACTGCATTATTATGAAATTTGTTTGATAAAATATGAAACAAAGGTGATTTCTTATCTAAATATACTAATCCATCTGACTATTTACACTAGGAAAACTTTTAAGAAAAATAAACATAAATTATTTTCTTCTCATCAATCCTGGCAAATTGCCTATCATAACTATCTATCTTGATTTGTCTCTGTACTAGAGTACGATGCTATTCCTTTTTGCATGGGGAAAATGCAAAGATCATTTATTTCATTCATAATTTCTATTCATACTTTTAACTTAAATCAGAAACTAAAGTAGAGGTATATAAATCAGAATACATTCTGTAAATTAAATACTGATAAATAATACAGAATTAACTATTTTAACAACAGATAAATACTTAGAACCTATAGATGACGATAGGGCCGACAAACACCCAAGGAGGCCTGTTCCTCCCAACCTGCTTCAGAAGAAGCAGCTCAATTGTTGACTTCTAATGAACCCCCGAGCCTGATTACTGATCCAGTAAGTGGGTGGAATCTGTGTAGAAGCAAGGCACTCAAAAATACCTTCTCCACTCGGTATCAACCTCCTAAAATAAAAATTCCTTCTCCACTCAGCATCAACCTCCTGAACTCAATAAGAGTTTGGTAGACTTACAACATGATCAACAACAACATATCCCCTCATCAAATCTCTTGGATGCAAACACAGCAAAACCCCAAGGTAAATTTTCTTGTCAGGAAAAGTGATGAACCTCAGTTCAATATTTGATGGCTATTATATAGACTACCTAGGTCTTTTAGTGGTCAGTTTGGAATTAATGAGCCTCAAGCTCTAGTCCCATCTTTCAGGGCACTAAGACCACATTTCAAGGGAGTTATCCCATAACATCAGCTAGTTAGTTGCATCATGATGCTGCCACTTGTCCATTGCCTTCTACCCCAGATTCCATTCCACCTAGTGGATCAGTAACCACTCTTTCAATAGTCCTCTTAGGTGTTTGTCTCCTATTTTATTTATTAAATAATAATATATTGTGCAAATTACAGTCAATCCTTGGACACCTGTCTAAAATAAACTTTACAATAAAAGTTATCATAATGTTTCTTAACACAAAATGTTTTCCAGCTTAAAGGGTATGTTACATAATATGATATAAAGGGGGTATTAAAAATGGCTTGATAAAAATGGATACATACAATATCTGGTGAAACTAGGGGTTTTCTTAATTGGAAAGGCATATTGGGAAGGGGGTTCAACAATTAAATTTTAGGAGGAAATTTCCAATATTTAGTGAAATTAGGGATATTCTTTAATATCATGCGAACGATCGTGTTATGTAATAAGTTCACTGAGTGAACCCCCCGTGGCTTCCATCTAGACTCCTCCCTACGCCCACCCCCTCCCTTCCATCCAGCCTCCCCTCTCCAGCCATACTCCCCCTTCCATCCATCCCCCCCAACTCAACCATGCCCCCGCGTCCATACATCGTCCCCAATTTATCCATGCCCCCCTGTCTATCCATCCTCCCCCTTTCATACACGCCCCCCCTTCCTTCAAACTTCCCCTCTTCGTCCACAACCTCCCTTCCGTCCATCCTCCTCCCTCTATGCAGGACTTCCCTCCCATGCACCATCTATCGACATCCCCCCTAGCCCTTTTGGTTCGATACCCTCTATCGTACAACCAGCAGGGGTTTATAGTCCACAATGTCGTCCTCCACCCCATACCGCCATTTCTTCTCCCACCATATCATCCGCACTTCCCGCCACTATTGTGGCATATACCCTTCTAGTATCCTCATCTGTATCTCCAGTGGTTGCACCTGTAGTGGCTTCCACTACATCTGCGCCCCCCCCATCACTGCATCGGAGGTGGTTGTCCGGCCATCTGCGCCACCTGCTAGCCCAGAAGCCCATCCATGTCCATCGTCGGAGGTGTAAACGGTGAGAATCAAACTAATTTATGAAAATATTTTGATGCATTAACACAAATTGATTTAAGCAATTATTACTTTTCAATGAAATGATTGTTGTAAATGTTGTAGGATGGAATTGCGGAGAGGCTCCGTAGATCCAGGACAACTGTCCAATGTTTCTCAGTCACATCAGAGGTGATTTATTTAAGATTCAAATTCTACATTTGTTTTATAAATGTGGTAAATGTTGCAAATGCTTGAAAATGACAGTATCTTATATCATTTGTTCCAAAGCCTGGAGAGACGGTCTACTCCTAGACGGAGCAAGACTCGAGGTACCGGTAGCTCGAAGAGTAGGAAGATCGACTTTGGAGATGCGCCTGGGAGTGACGGGGGTGGTCACAATGCTTGACACACCATGTGCTATGTACATTAGCCACGATGTGGCACTTTTTTGCACCAGTTTTGATGTACTTTGTATCTACGGCACGAGTTGCCATGTATTTTGGATCTATGGCATGAGTTGTCGCATTTTGTTTAGGGCATGAGTTTCCACTGTGCATACATTGGGAACCATGTTCCACTATTTGCCAGAAATTGTATATGTTTGGATGAGTTTTGCAGCCTTGATGTACATGGACTTTCAGTTATGTGATTTATATATCTCATTGTCTAATCTCGTTGTCTCATGTTGTGTGTATCAGGATGTGATGTTGTCTAAATTTTGGTTTTACCTAGATCTTAGAAGAGAAGTTGGATATCATAGTGTGTGTGTGTGTGTGTATTGGATATCTATGCAATTGAAAATAGTAGAAAATGGACGTGCATGTCCAAAATTCCTCACTAATGAGAAAATGGGACAAAATAGGCATCTTTTTAGATAGGATTGAATCCAATACTTGTAAACAAAAATAAATCATACACTATTGCAAAATACACATAAACGAAACCTAGTGCATAGGCATGTTTGTGAAAACATGACAAATACAATATTTTTCAGTCCATATAAGGAATCAATGTCAATGGATATACTAGAGTGTTGTTATTGACAAACTTATCATATGTTTTAGTCGAATATATATATATATATATATATATTTTTTTAACGTCAAGTAGTCAATATCAAATAAATGATTGTCATATAGGAGAGTGGAAAATATTAATATTTTTGGCATACACGCGCCTGTAAAAATAGTACATTGTTTGATAATTTAATACATTACAATTATAATTGTGTTATGAAATCATGATCATGTCTTTGATTACTCCTTTTCATCCAAAGCGTAAGTGTTGCAGTGCATTAAATGACATGACATTTTTTAGGTACCCCTATATCATGTATATTTGACATTTGTTTTAAAAATCCTTGTTTTAGGCTTAAAATTTCAATGAATGACATTTGACTATGTTCAACTATTTTATTAGAGAACTTGCTTAGATTGTACATGATTCCTTAACTTGTTTTTGATACATTAGTCATCTAGTAATATGTCTATGATTCTTTGAATCCATCAAAAGCATGCTAAACTCGGTTATGGAAGACCAATTTCTATAGTACTACTTATCCATGCCTGAATTGTCTCTATAAACTATCCTCATTGAGGTGCAATAATGTTGGATGTGTAGCTTTGTAATTAAGAAACACTCAACCCTTTTTTCTTTTGCACTTGCAAATGTTCAATAATTGCTAGGAATGATTGAAATGTTTTTCCACAATACATTCAAAAAGATATGCATAGTATATGATTCACTGTAGGGTTGTTGGTGGATTGTCAGTACATGATCGTTCGACTTGTTTTTGATAAATTTAACTACTTGAGAATATGTTTGTGATTGTTTCGACCAATCAAAAGCATGCTAAAATCGGTTGTGGAACCACTTTTATAACTTATCCACACCTCAATAGTCTACATAAACTTACCTTTATTCAAGTGCAATGGTGATGGATGTGTAGTGTATACTCGATGCTTGATTACTGGTTGATTTATGTGATTTTATGCACAATGAAGGCCATTGTTGACAACTTGCAGAGTATCTTGGGATTACTTATAGAATATCTACATGGTTGTTTATGGACAATATTTCGTAGTTTAGAGCATACTTGTTTCTAACCTTCAAAATACATTATTTGACTGCTTTGATATCACAAGTTGATCTTTTCCTTTCTAAAGGAAACCTTGTGAGGAAATTGAAGGGACACTTCCCCATATTCAAGGATTGCATTTTTAGTAAACATATCAACATAAATTTGTGTGCATCACCTGGGGGGATTTGAACTGAGCATGTGTTGGAACATAATTAATGAAATGGCCATAAAAAATGGCTACAAATCATTGAGTTATCCCCTTGGGAAACACAAATTGATCTTAACCCTATCCAAACAATTGAGGAGTTGAGTCTAAGAATTTTGAGATAGACACTCTACGCTTTCTTGATAGATCTTAGCATGAAAGAGATTGGGGGGTTAAGATGAATTTTTGCAAGTAAAGTTGATAAAAGTATTGAAATTTTTTTCCAAGTCATTGTAGACATTCAAAATCTAATATGGAAGTTTTATTTCCAACAAATGGATCCTAGGGACTCTCACTTCATACAACACAAATGATTATAGTAGTTTTCCAAACATGGTTCATCAAAGAAATTGACATCAATAGTTATATACTGCCTCTGAAAACAACTAACCATTTTTTCAGTTTTTCAAGGATGGTAAGGTGTTTTGTGTATTTAGTGAGAATAAAGTTTTTTTCCCAAATTCATCATCATACATCATTTGGATATGGTCATCTCATTTAACCTCTATAGAGCACCAAATTTTTTCACTATATCATCTACACAATGTTTATACCCACCCTCGCCCACATCAATGGTTATTCTTACCATGTTCATGTGATGCCACAATTAGTTGATGTTGCTCGTGGTTCAATTATGCACCTTTGGGACTGTGACTATGGTTATTACAACTATGATTGTGTGGCATTTGATAAAAAAATTCTCCCCATGATGATTATGATCATTGCATCTAATATCATCATCACCATCTTCATCATCATCACCATATTCGTCATCGTGCTCATCTCTAGGTCCCTCATCACCGTCTCCATCATCATCACCATCTTCATCATCATCATCATCTTCATCAACATCGCCATCATCATCAACACCTTCACCATCATCACCATCTTCATCATCATCACCATCTTCATCATCATCACCATCTTCATCATCATCACCATCTTCATCATCATTGTCATCTCTAGGTCCCTCATCACCATCACCACCATCATCACCATCTCCATCATCTTCATCACCATCTCCATCACCATTGCCATCATCATCAACGCCTTCATCATCATCACCATCTTCATCATCATTGTCATATCTAGGTTCCTCATCACCGTCTCCACCATCATCACCATCTCCATCATCTTCATCATATTCATCATCATCAACATCATCATCATCTTCATCATCACCAACATCTCCATCATCATCATCATCATCTTCATCATCATCATCATCATCTTCATCACCATCGCCATCATCATCAACGCCTTCATCATCATCACCATCTTCATCATCATCACTATCTTCGTCATCATTGTCATCTCTAGGTCCCTCATCACCATCGCCACCATCATCACCATCTCCATCATCTTCATCACCATCTCCATCACCATCACCATCATCATCAACGCCTTCATCATTATCACCATCTTCATCATCATTGTCATCTCCAGGTCCCATCATCATTGTCATCTCTAGGTCCCTCATCACCATCACCAATACCATCATCATCAACGTCTTTGTCATCATCACCATCTTCGTCATCATCATTAACTCTAACTCTAACCCTAATTCAATTTTCTTCTGTAACTCTAGCCCTAACCCTCACACAAACCCTAGCACGAAACCATCTCCTTCATCACCACCATCACCATCACCATCGCCATCACCATCATCATCATCACCATCTTCATCACCATCATTAAATCTAACTCTAACTTTGTCTCAATTTCCTTCTATAGCTCCAGCCCTAACCCTCACCCAAACCCTAGCACTAAACCATCTTCTTCACCATCACCATCACCATCACCATCACCATCACCATCGCCATCACCATCATCATCAACGTCTTCGTCAACATCACCATCTTCATCATCATAATTAACTCTAACTCTAACCTTGATTCAATTTCCTTCTATAACTCTAGCCCTAACCCTCACCCAAACCCTAGCACTAAACCATCTCCTTCATCACCACCATCACCATCACCATCGCCATCACCATCATCATCATCATCACCATCTTCATCATCATCACCATCTTAATCATCATCATTAACTCTAACTATAACCCTAACTCAATTTCCTTTTATAGCTCCAGCCCTAACCCTCACCCAAACCCTAGCACTAAACCATCTTCTTCACCATCACCATCACCATCACCATCGCCATCACCATCATCATCAATGTCTTCGTCAGCATCACCATCTTCGTCATCATCATTAACTCTAACTCTAACCCTAATTCAATTTCCTCCTATAACTCTAGCCCTAACCCTCACCCAAACCCTAGCACTAAACCATCTACTTCATCACCACCATCACCATCACCATCGCCATCACCATCATCATTATCATCACCATCTTCATCATCATCATTAACTCTAACTCTAACCCTAACTCAACTTCCTTCTATAACTCCAGCCCTAACCCCCACCCAAACCCTAGCACTAAACCATCTTCTTCACCATCACCATCACCATCACCATCACCATCACCATCGCCATCACCATCATCATCAACGTCTTCGCCAGCATCACCATCTTCGTCATCATCATTAACTCTAACTCTAACCGACGAAATCCGAGTCTGCTCGCCGGTTTGGGTTCTGTGGCCACAGAGCAAATGCCCAAAGTGTCCCTGAATGGCCCCGGGGTGCTCGACAAGGATGCCCATAGCACCCGAACGATGGCTCGGTTCATGAATCTGTTAATTCCGGTGGGTCTGGGACGCTGGTTTTCAGCTAGGGAATCCCCTACAGCGTGTCTCGAAAACCTGGAAGCGGTGCTAATGGGCCATCCTCGGAGCTAGGGTTTTGCTCAGTGAAGGCCATTCCAAATTCGCTCAAGGGGGCCATTTCTCATCCGGAGGCCCCCGAGCATGCGTGGCCACCGTGGAAAGGTCAACTATGGCCATGTGGACCTGTGGGAGCCAACAGAATCCAAGTCCGCTCGCCGGTTTGGGTTCTGTGGCTGCAGAGCAAATGCCCAAAGTGTCCCTAAATGGCCCTGGGGTGCTTGAATAGAATGCCTGTAGTGCCCGAACCGTGGCTCGGTTCACGAATCCATCGAATCCAGTGGGTCTGGAATGCCAGGTTTCAGCTAGGGGATCCCCCACAGCGTGCCTCGAAGACCCAGAAGCGGTGCCAATGGGCCATCCCCGGAGCTAGGGTTTTGCTCAGTGAAGGCCATTCCAAATTCGCTCAAGGGGGCCATTTCTAGTCCGGAGGCCCCCGGGCATGCGTGGCCACTATGGCCACATGGACCTGTGCGAGCCGACGTAATCCAATTCCGCTCGCTGGTTTGGGTTCCGTGGTCGCGGAGCAAATGCCCAAAGTGTCCCTGAACGGCCTTGGGGTGCTCGACTAGAATGCCTATAGCGCCCGAACCGTGGCTTGGTTCATGAATCCGTCGACTCCGGTGGGTCCGGGACGTCAGGTTTCAGCTAGAGGCCCCCCCACAGTGTGCCTCGAAGACCCAAAAGCGGTGCCAATGGGCCATCCCCGGAGCTAGGGTTTTGCTTAGTGAAGGCCATTCCAAATTCGCTAAATGGGGCCATTTCTCATCCAGAGGCCCCAGGGTGTGCATGGACACCATGGATAGGTCCACTATGGCCACATGGACTTGTGGGAGCCGATGGAATCCAAGTCCGCTCGCCAGTTTGGGTTCCGTGGCCGCGGAGCAAATGCCCAAAGTGTCCCTGAATGGCCCTGGGGTGCCCGACTAGAATGCCCGTAGCGCCCGAACCATGGCTCGGTTCACGAATCCGTCGACTCCGGTGGGTCCGGGACGCTGGGTTTCAGCTAGGCCCCCCCCCACAGCGTGCCTCGAAGAATCGAAAGCCGTGCCAATGGGCCATCCTCGGAGCTAGGGTTTTGCTCAGTGAAGGCCATTCCAAATTCGCTCAATGGGGCCATTTCTCGTCCGGAGGCCCCCGGGCATGCATGGCCACCATGGATAGGTCCACTATGGCCACATGAACCTGTGGGAGCCGATGGAATCTAAGTCCGCTCGCCGGTTTGGGTTCCGTGGCCATGGAGCAAATGCCCAAAGTGTCCCTGAATGGCCCCGGGGTGTCCGACTAGAATGCCCGTAGCGCCCGAACTGTGGCTTGGTTCATGAATATGTCGACTCTGGTGGGTCTGGGACACCGGGTTTCAGCTAGGGCCCCCCCCCACAGCCTGCCTCGAAGACCCAGAAGCAGTGCCAATGGGCCATCCCCGGAGCTAGGGTTTTGCTCAGTGAAGGCCATTCCAAATTCACTCAATGGGGCCATTTCTCGTCCGGAGGCCCCCGAGCATGCGTGGCCACCATGGACAGGTCCACTATGGCAACATGGACCTATGGGAGCCAACGAAATCCAATTCTGCTTTCCGGTTTGGGTTCCGTGGCCGCGGAGCAAATGCCCAAAGTGTCCCTGAATGGCCCCGGGGTGCCCGACTAGAATGCCCGTAGTGCCCGAACCGTGACTTGATTTACGAATCCATCGACTCCGGTGGGTCCAGGATGCCGGGTTTTAGCTAGTGGAATCCCCACAGCATGCCTCAAAGACCCGGAAGCGGTGCCAATGGGCCATCCCCGGAGCTAGGGTTTAGCTAGGTGAAGGCCATTCCAAATTCGCTCAAGGGGTCCATTTCTCGTCCGGAGGCCCCCGGGCGTGCGTGGCCACCATGGATAGGTCCACTATGGCTACATGGACCTGTGGGAGGTGATGAAATTTGAGTCCGCTCGCCGGGTTGGGTTCCGTGGCCCTAGGGAAAATCCTCCAGGTGTCCCTGAACGACGCCAGGGTGCCCAACTAGAATGCCTGTGGCACACGAACCGTGGATCGATTCGTGATTCCGTCGATTCTGGTGGGTCCGGGATGGCAGGTTTCATCTAGGCCCCCCCCTACAGCATCCCCCGAAGACCCGAAAGTGGTTCCAACGAGCCATCTCCGAAGCTAGGGTTTTGCTCAGTGATGGCCATTCAAAGTTTGCTCAATGGGGGCATTTCTCGTCCAAATGCCCCCGAGAATGCGTGGCCACTGTGGAAAGTTCCACAATGGCCATGTAGACCTATGGGAGGCGACGGAATCCAAGTCCTCTCGCCGGGTTGGGTTCCGTGGCCCCGGGGCCCCGGGGAAAATCGTCCAGGTGTCCCTGAATGACCCCGGGGTGCCCGACTAGAATGCCTGTGGCACCTGAACTGTGGCTTGGTTTGTGAATCCGTTGACTCCGGTGGGTTCGGGACGGTAGGTTTCTGCTAGGGGACCCCCCACAGCGTCCCCTGAAGACCTGGAAGTGGTGCCAACGAGCCATCTCCAGAGCTAGGGTTTTGCTCAGTGATGGCCATTCCAAATTCTCTCAAGGGGTGCATTTCTCATCCGGAGGCCCTTAGGTGTGCGTGGCCACCGTGGTGCCCGACTAGAATTCCCGTAGCACCCGAAGTCCATTCTAGATTCACTCAATGGCGCCATTTCTCCTCCGGAGGCAGAAGAAGATCAATTTTCAACAAAACAATGTAGTTAGCAGAAGAAGATCAATTTTCGACAAAACAATGTAGTTATTACATGTGGAGGTAGTGGTTTCCCGTGGAAAATGAGTGTAGGGTTGAGCAGAGGAAATATGTTGGGAAATGGGATATTACATTAGCTTTTCCGATGGGCGGCTGTAGGTATCTATGCTTTTCTTTCGAGGGAAATCCTATTTCCATCGGAAGAAAAGCATAGATACCTACAACCGCCATATTTCCTTCTGTAAATTGCTTGCCCATCGGAAAAGCTAATGTAATAGCCCATTTCCCAACATCTTTCCTCTTCTCAACCCTACACTCGTTTTCCATGGGACCCAAACTGGAGAGAGGACTTTGATCCGTCACCTCCCACAGGTCCACATGGCCATTGTGGACCTGTCCATAGTGGCCACGCACGCCCGGGGGCATCCGGACGAGAAATGCCCCCCTTGAGCAAATTTGGAATGGCCATCACTGAGCAAAAACCTAGCTCCGGAGATGGCTCATTGGCACCACTTCCGGGTCTTCAGGGCACACTGTGGGGGGTCTCCTAGCTGAAACCCACCATCTCGGACCCACCAGAATCGACGGATTCACGAACCGAGCCACGGTTTAGGTGCCACGGGCATTCTAGTCAGGCACCCTGGGGCCATTTAGGGACACTTTGGGTATTTGCTTTGCGGCCACGGAACCCAAACCGGCGAGTGTAATTGGATTCCGTCGGCTCCCATAGTTCCAAGTGGCCATAGTGGACCTATCCACAGTGGCCACGCACACCTAGGGGCCTCCATACGAGAAATGGCCCCATTGAGCGAATTTGGAATGGCCTTCACTGAGCAAAACCCTAGCTCTGGGGATGGCCCATTGGCGCCGCTTCCGAGTCTTCGAGGCATGCTGTGGGGGGGCCCTAGCTAAAACCCGGCGTCCCGGACCCACTGGAGTCAACGGATTCATGAACCGAGCCACGGTTCAGGCGCTACGGGCATTCTAGTTGGGCACCCAGGGGCCATTCTAGTGGTGATAACAAGTTTACTGTCTGTTGAGTTTGATACTACATCCATGAGCCGCTTAACAAACTTTGAGATAGAAAGATCTGTAATTTTAGGATACTGATTCAACCACTCATATAGTTTTTTACCTTCTCGAGGATCTAAATTTATAATTTCCTTTTGGGTAGATTCAGGCATTCTCGAGGATCTAAATTTATAATTGCCTTCTGGGTAGATTCAAGCATGGAATAATATTTGCCGGCACTTCCAAGCTCCTGAGACCATTTCGTTAGCCATAATATGTGCAACTCCTTTGATGAAAGATAAATTCTGGTGTGGACGACAGCATTTGATACACTAGCCAAATCTATGTTGTTGGAAGAACTTAGATATTTCAATAAAGGAGCGTTTTGCAGGTGACTTGAAAATCCCTTCCATTTTTCAGCAATAAAACAAAGAAGTTCAACGTACAGATTTTCAGGCAAGCTTGTCAACCAATCAGACAACTGAATATAGGGAGATAACCATGCCCAAAACATTCAAGCTATTATAAAACTCTTGTTTATCAAGATAAGGATGGACTATGTGTACATTACGAGAATATAGATGAATGAAGTCGCTTTGATGAACTTGTCCTCTTGCTCTCTCCAGAATGCGTTTAAAAGCAAGGAGTATTGTCCGAGCTTCTGTGAACAATGAAGGATTCGTTGTCATTGCTAGGAGAATTTCTAAGGTCAGTTTCTTGTAAAACAGAGATTGTATAAATCCAGCGGGTGTCCTTGAAGGCCTTTTGGATGCGAGACGGAACGAGCCATAGAATGAAGACCCTGGCTCCGATCAACAAACCGTCAGCTCCATTGGATTTAGGGAATCGGGATAGTGCTAGGGGTACCCCTCCCCTCCGGTCTTGTGGCCCGGGTGTCACCATGTAGGTCCATCTTGGAAACTAGGGTTTTGCTCAGTGAGGGAGTGTGCAATTTTTGTACACGGGGGTCAACTTTGCAAAATCCTCCCCCGGGCACTTTGTGGTTAGCATTCCTAGCCAAAACCTCTCTAGACACACTTGCAAGACTCCCTGGAACCAGGCTTTGCTGCACGGTTGGAGCTCTATGCCCCGGCAGGTATCCAACGGGTGTCCCTGAAGGCCTTTTGGATGCGAGACAGAACAAACCATAGAATGAAGAACGTGGCTCCGATCAATAAACCATCGGCTCTGTTGGATTCAGGATGTCAGGATAGTGATAGGGGTCCCCCCCCCTCCGGTCCCGTGGCCCGGGTGTCACCTTGTAGGTCCATCTTGGAAACTAGGGTTTTGCTCAGTGAGGGAGTGTGCAATTTTTACACACGGGGGTCAACTTTGCAAAATCCTCCCCCGGGAACTTGTGGTTAGCATTCCCAGTCATAACCTCTCTAGACACACTTGCAGGACTCCCCAAAACTAGGTTTTGCTGCACAGTTGGAGCTCTATGCTCCGACAGGTATCCAACAGGTGTCCCTGAAGGCCTTTTGGATGCGAGACGAAACGAGCCATAGAATGAAGACCGTGGCTTCGATCGACAAACCGTAAGCTTCGTTGGATTCAGGACATCGGGATAGTACTAGGGGTGCCCCTCCCCTCCAGTCCTGTGGCCCGAGTGTCACCTTGTAGGTCCATCTTGGAAACTAGGGTTTTGCTCAGTGAGGGAGTGTGCAGTTTTTGCACACGGGGGTCAACTTAGCAAAATTGTCCCGATGTCACCTTGTTGTTATTGGTTTCAAGATTTTATTTCTATACCTATCTATCCTACAAGTATAAAGCATAATATACTCTCCTAGTAAAATTACTACTCAAAACATTAAACATAATTTTGAAACTATTGAGAATCAAGCGCACTGTGGGAATCCCGATTGTTACTAGACCTAGTTCACTAAATGATAAAGGATTGTTTCATTTCTTGGGTTGTTTATTGTTGCATAGTGACATCCTTGTTGACATCAAGAGTAATACAAAACATAGATGGAGGGAAGTGCAGTGGGATAAGGTAACGCAAAGTGATTTTTAAAGGAACTCAAGCAGACAAAACAACCTCTTTGAAAATGTGTTGAATATTGCAAGAAAAAAGTTACTCAATATTTAAGGGAAAAGGAAATTCAATAGAGGTCCAAATGATTTATCCAAGTGAGGAAATAAGGTTAAAGGACTAGAGGGATCATTGGCATCATTTTATGAAAGTTCTTACGGCATATTCACTTATGTTCCTTCACTAAGTATTCTAGCTACATCATATTTTAAAGATTAATGGTATTATATCATAAATGCCATAATTTTCCTTTTTCCCTATACATTTGTAATTATGTTGAACACAACATAATGGGGAATGTGAAATAGGGAAGGCTATGTGAAGTGATATTTTCAAGGAACCTAGGAGATGTGAATAAATAATTTGAAAATGTGTAAAATGATACAAGTCCAAAAGTGTACAATGTTTATGAAAAAGAGAGGGTAAAAATAATAAGAGTGAAAGGGAAAAAATATGGGAACTATTAGGAGTTAGTCATTGTAGATAGAACCAAAATCTTGAGCAAAAAAATCATTGTACTACCAAAACAAAATCGTAGGTTGACTTGGCAATGTTGGAATTTATTGAATATACTTTTTCCTATAAAAATGGAGGGTAAATTCATGGATGGAATTTCATCAAATTTCATCATTGTACTACCATCAAATTTGCTCAAGGAGATGATGAAGTAGCTCAAGACAATATGGAAGTTGTTGCATCACATGAACCACATACATATTCACATAAATCATAACTCATGTACATCAAATAAACGATATAAGATAACGATATCAAATTCCTATCTAACATGAATAACATTGATCATGAATGAATAAACAATGACATGGCTATAAATCATAACTTAATCATAACTCAAACATCAAATAAACGATATAAGATAGCGATATCAAATAAACTATCAAACATGAATAAATTTGGACATGCATGAATAAACAATCACATCATTACTATACTATGTACCTCAATCAATTAGGCCTTCTGTATCCTCTCAGTTTTTTATTTTCTCAAACAACCTCTCGTGCTCTACATGAGGTAGTAAGTAGTGTACCTTGTTTGATGACTTCATTGACATTGTCTGTAGTTGGATGTTTGTACCAACGATCAAGTGCGTAAAGTGATACACCCATGACCCTGGTCTATAATCTGTGTATGTGTAGCCATTGCTCTTTGGTCCCTTTCCATCCATTGTAAGATATTCCCCCTGAACAACCATCAAGCCAGTGGGAAAGGTAATGCCTTCACTATCCGTTAATGATGCGAGGAGGGTTTGCTTCCCCTGGATGCATCGTGCCAACCAATAATTCATCCCAATTGCACTGTTTGTCGGGGCGACAACTGCGTAGATGTGTCCTGCAAATATGCATTTTACGGTCATATTCCAACAAGTAGTGGTTTGATAACTTGGATAATTACATATAAACAAGGAGGGAACCGAGATATGCATGCAAAAATGTTTACCTGGCTGTACTAGATCAGATATATGATCATATTCATTCGAAATAGAGGACTGGCCTTCCTCTAGCTGGATTGTTTCAACAACTGCACGTGGGTCCACTGCAAGTGATACATGATCCCATTCATTAACCCAATCCATTGATTCGCATTCATCCCATTCACAGATGCTACAAGGCCCACAAAAGCAAGCAAGTTTTCGCGTCCATATTTCAAATAAGGGGTTGTTTGAGCTTCGAACCAAATGAAATCCACGAGTTCCTTGCACAGTACTGCAACTATAAGAACGTGATCGGTCTATATCAACTACATGACAGAAATTTCTGACAACATGTCCTTTATCTGTTGGTATGTGTTGCTCCGTGGTTCGATCTGACATTTTTGCAGAGCACCATTGAACTATGGTTTCTGCATCCCGAATATGAGGGTTTCTTGTGCACCTCATCTCTTCCCTTCGTAGGGCAGTTTTGATACATGCTCCAGCACCATCGTGCTCTCCCTTTCCATGACCGGTCTCCAAATAGTTCCACACATGCAACACATCACAAGTCTTGTGCAAAATACTCAATCACTAGAATACATGTGCATTTTTGAACTGGCCTGCATAACCCTCTGACCATATCCAATGCCGATCCATCTGTATACCTCTCTCCTTCAGCTGATCATTGAAAATTTTGAAACAATGTTGCACGTAATGCAGGTCATGGCACCTATCGTCACTGACGTAGAAGTTGGTCTCTTTCAATATTATCCTCTTATCATTGCTGCTCTCTGGCGCATGCCTATACGTGATATGGACCATTATGCTAACTTGGTCTGAATGGTAGTATTGACTTTGAATCTCATTCTGTGGCTACAGGGTGTAGTTTTCAGCAAAGTCCACAGCCGACAATATTGTGCCATTGGGGAAGGTGTCCCTGCACTGTTTGTACTATTCATCCTGCCATCTTGCTACATGGACATGTTGTACATACTGCTCGGTCTTTTGGTAGAATTCCTTCATGAAATTGAAAATTTGTACCTGGTGCCACAAAACCCAGGGCATTAATACAACGTGACATTTTCAATGTGAATATATATGTACAAATTCAACATGTACAGTATGAAAGTATGCAAACTTAGATTACCTGTGACTTCACCAATGCAATTTTTTTGCTTTCCTTCGAACTATCTACTTGATATGTTATGTACTAGAAGTTCTGCATTTATATTGACATCCTCCCAAATGCGTGCTCCGTGGTTACATGGATGCAAGGGCTCAATAATGAAAATCCACTGCAACTGGAACACGTCCCATATAAACATGATCTTTTATAATATTTTTGTCCTTCAGGTCTTGGACACATTATGCTATGTGTAAATTCTCTGGATGCACTGGGTAGTTGTAATGATGGGCAATCCTGCACAATGTTAGTATGAAAATCACAAAATATATGTCTATATGTATCATAAAAGTACTCAAATTCTACATGGTATCTACAACAACATGTATTGCGATCATTGCAAATTTTAACATACCAGGGTTTGCATTTTTCAAAGGACCTTTGGCCCAAGTTCAATTGTGTGTGCTCATTCTTGAACCTTTTGTAGAGTTCTGTTTGTGTCATGTCAAGGAAGTGCTTGACATGGGGTTCACCCCCCCTAACACCTTTTCTCAACTTTAAAACATCTCTTTGATTCGATGATGGTCTAGTGTTATCATGCCAAAAATTCTGCACTAGTTCTTTAACAACATCAATGAGCTTCATGTCTGAACGAGGTAACCTACCAACAAAGGCCCAACAATCTTTTTAGCCTGGGGTCTCAAGTTTTTCTCTAATGGAAGAATACTTTTGAAGAGTCTTTCTGTCTACTTTAAAGATTTTACATGTGTGTGATAGTAGGAGACGTTGCCTTGTGGATTTGTCTACAATCGATTCCGATAGTACATGACGGGCCGCATTAAAATATTTTGTACGAGAAGTTTTTCCAATCAAATTAAATGAAAATTGTAGATTTCTAACAACATGATTGTTGAAATATGAACTTCTAACTACATTTATGCTCAAAATTCTCCTAACATCCTCTAGACAATGTGATTTTAACAAAGCAAAAACAATTGACATTTTGCTGCATCAGTTTTGGATTCAAAAAATTCTTTCATTATCTTGCTATAATGGAAATCAATAGTGCGTTTGGGCATCTTACCTTTAGGTCCTGAAAATGAACTTTCATCCACATGAATACGTCTGGGAGTTCTTCATCGTCCGCTTGATAGTCGAGGCAAGGGAGTCGGCAAGGAAGTATGAGTCCCGTCAACGGCTTGTTGTGGCCCTTCGTTCACAACTTGATCCTGCAAGGGAGTGTGTTCTGCATGTGTGTGCTCTTCTTGGGGAGGTTGCCAATTAAGAGCTTGTTCAACGTCCATCCCTTCATACTCGACATCAGGCAAGATTTGATTGGCTTCAACCACTTCGTCATTGCTTGTTGATGGATCTAAGGCACTAACATTTTTATTTCTATGGTTTTGCATGTACAACCTGGCTTTTTCTGTTATCTCATGGGCCTTTTCAGGGGGCAGTGGGTTCCTTCTAGACTTTCTTTTATTATTACGTCTATTGCCCATATTCAATGCGTTTTAAAAAAAAAAAAAAATCACCCCTGCAAGAATGAACAACAAATAAGATATTAAAACTCGATGTGCACATGATTATTAAAGCTCGATGTAGCAATTGATTATGTACAACAACATCTAGTGAGAATGTTTTCATATAATCTTAAAAGCTATTGGGAATTCCCTACATATAACTGCAACAACACCTCTAGGAACTCGGTAGGATGGTATTGGATGGTATTGAATGGTGGTATGGGATGTTAGTAGGAGCAACTTCCCTATGAGGAAAAATAGCCCCAAAAGACTAAGAGTTTTCAATTCTCTAGGTGTTTGTGTGAGTTGTTGTAGTGAAACCATGAGGAATTCAACAAATGTTTGTCTACTAGATGGAAGAATGTGATTATGAAATGTTATTGGTGGTGATGCAAGTAATTTTTTTTTATTATCTTAATGAAAGGTTTAAAGCATTGCTTGGTGCATTTTGTATTTTTTTTTTGGTAAGATGTTTTTATTGTCTATGTTGAAGATTAAGAAAACTAAAATAGATCTATCATACAATTCATGAGGAAAAACCAAAATAGATGCCATTCAAACAAGTGAATGAAGACTAAACTAATTTAACAAGATAAAATTATCACCATACCTCAAGGATTATGATTGCTCTTTGCCTCAAATTTCAAATGCTCTTGTGATGTGTCCACTATATGTAAGAAGACTTCATGTGTGTCCAAGTAGCATGAGAATTCAATCCAAGGTGCCAAATAGAGTCCAACTGTTTTGTATTCACTCGATTGATCCAAATAGAGCCCAAGAGGTGTGTATTCAATCCAAGGAGCCAAAATAGAGCCCAAAATGTTGTGTATTCTATCCAAATGGTCAAGGAAGCACCAAATGGTGTATGAATTCAATCTACCATTTAAATGCTTGTCGGACTGTGCGTGAAACTAGCGAAGAGAACGTGAAAATGAGGAAAAAATTGCGGGAGAAAGAACGCGGGTGATTTTCTAAATTTTATCTTCAACAGGGACGTGCACTCGCATATAGCGCACACGAGCATCTAGCGCGTGCGAGTCCATTCTGAACATTGTATTGTTTGGTGGGTAACGTTCAGTGCATTTATTACCCAAGAGATATAAATGTGTCGAGTTATTCCTAGAGCCCCTCCCCATAAAGAGGCCCTCCCCCATAAAATCCTTTAGGACCTCTTCTAACCCATAATCCCTATGTGCATTTAAGTGCTTCTAGGTGTTTAGGGGTATATTTACAAATATGTATTTTAATTTCAAAACATTAATTTAATTTTGAATTATAAACATATGTATTACATCAAGAATAATGCTTCTAGGTGGATGATGATGATGATGATGAAGATAGTGATGATTACTAATGGATATGATGATGATGATGATCATGAAAAATATGCATCACATCATCCTCATCATCTTCATCATCATCTTCTTCATCATCATCTTCATCATCATCCACAACATGGTCATCATCACCATCTTCATAGTCATCATCATCATCATCATTGTGAGGACGAGGATGATGATGGTGATGATGGTGATGATGACGACGATGGTGGATGATGATGAATATGAGTACGATGATGATGATGATGATGAATATGATCATCATCAAAATCATCATATTCGTCATCATCATCTTCACTAGTCATCATCATTACCATCGTCATCATATGATCATGGTCACGATCATCACTATCTTTAGTCATCTTCATCTTCGTCATCGCCATCTTCCTCCTAATCATCATCATCATTGACATCTTCATCATCATCTTTGTATCATCATCATCATCATTGACATCTTCGTATCATAATCATCATCATCATTGACATCTTCGTATCACCATCATCGACGAAGATGATGATGATGATGATGATGATGAGTATGATGATGATGATGACTAATTTGGAGATGATGATGATGATGATGATGATGATGATGATGATGATGGTGAAGATGATGAGGAATATGCAACACATCATCATCACCTTCCTCATCATCAACACCATGATCGTCATCATCAACTTCCTCGTCATCATCATCATCATCATCATTGTGAGGACGCGGATGATGATGAGGATGATGAAGATGATGATGATATGATGATGATGATGATGATGATGATGATGAAAATCGATGATGATGAATACGAGTACGATGATGAAGATGATGATGTTGATGAATAATATGATCATCATCAAAATCATCATCATCATCTTCACTAGTCATCATCATCACCATCGTCATCATATGATCATGGTCATGATCATCACTATATTTAGTCATATTCATCTTCGCCATTGCCATCTTCCCCCTAATCATCACCATCATTGACATCTTCGTCATCATCTTCGTATCATCATCATCATCATTGACATCTTCATATCATCATCATCATCACCATTGACATCTTCGTATCATAATCATCATCATCATCGACGAAGAAGATGATGATGATGATGATGATGGTGGTGGATGATGATGAATATGAGTACGATGATGATGATGACTAATTTTGAGATGATGATGAAGAGGATGAGTAATATGCATCACATCATCATCATCTTCATCATCATCAACAACATGATCATCATCATCAACAATATGATCATCATACTCGTCATCATCATCTTCACTAGTCATCATCATCACCATCGTCATCATATGATCATGGTCACGATCATCACTGTCTTTAGTCATCTTCATCTTCGTCATCATACTCGTCATCGGCATCTTCCTCCTAATCATCATCATCATTGACATCTTCGTCATCATCTTCGTGTCATCATCATCATCATTGACATCTTCGTATCATAATCATCATCATCATTGACATCTTCGTATCACCATCATCGACGAAGATGATGATGATGATGAATATGAGTACGATGATGATGATGACTAATTTGGAGATGATGATGATGATGACGACGATGAAGATGATGAGGAATATGCAGCACATCATCATCATCTTCCTCATCATCAACACCATGATCATCATCATCAACTTCCTCGTCATCATCATCATCATCATTGTGAGGACGCGGATGATGATGAGGATGATGAAGATGATGATGATATGATGATGATGATGATGATGACGACGATGATGACGATGATGATGACGATGATGATGATGATGATGGATGATGATGAATACGAGTACGATGATGAAGATGATGATGTTGATGACGAATATGATGATCATCATCATCAGCAAAAACATCATATTCGTCATCATACTCATCTTCATTGGTCATCATCATCACCATCCTCATCATCACCATCATTGTGGGGACAGGGATGATGATGATGATTATGATGACAATGACGATGAAGATGGTGATGATGACTAATGGAGATGATGATGATGTTGATGATGAAGATGATGACGAATATGCAGCACATCATCCTCATCATCATGATCATCTTCATCATCATCAACACCATGATCATGATCATCAACTTCATCATCACCATCATCATCATCATTGTGAGGACAAGGATGATGATGACGATGATGATGGTGATGGTGATGATGATGACGATGGTGGATCATGATGAATATGAGTACGATGATGGAGATGATCATGATGATGACGAATATGATCATCATCAAAATCATCATATTCGTCATCATCATCACAATCATCATCATCATCATCGTCCTCATCATCATCATCGTCGTAATATGATCGTGGTCACGATCATCAATGTCTTCGTCATCATAATTTAGTCGTCTTCATCTTCGTCATCATACTCGTCATCGCCATATTCCTCATAATTATCATCATCATTGACATCTTCGTATCATCATTATCATCATTGACATCTTCATATCATCATCATCATCATTGACATCTTTGTATCATCGTCGTAGATGAAGATGATGATGAATATGAGTACGATGATGATGATGACTAATTTGGAGATGATGATGATGATGATGAAGATGATGAGGAATATGCAGCACATCACATCATCTTCATCATCATCAACAACATGATCATCATCATCAACTTCCTCATCATGATCATCATCATTGTCATTGTGAGGACGCGGATGATGACGAGGATGATGAAGATGATGAGGATATGATGATGATGATGATGATGATGATGATGGATGATGATGAATATGAGTACTATGATGATGAATACGAGTATGAAGAATATGATGATGATCATCATCATGACCATCAAAATCATCATATTCGTCATCATCATCTTCATTAGTCATCATCATCGCCATCTTCGTCATCCTCACCATCATCATCATCATCATATGATCATGGTCACGATCATCATTGTATTCGTCATCATAATGGTCATCTTCATCATCCTCATCAGACTCATCATCGCCACCTTCGTCATCATCTTCGTCATTGACATCTTCTTCATCATCTTCCTATCGTGATGATGATGATGATGATGATGACGACGAAGATGTTGTTGATGAGGAAGAGGGTGATGACAAAGATGACGATGATGATGATGATGGTGGTGGTGGATGATGATGAATATGAGTACGATGATGAAGATGATGATGATGTTGATGGTCATTGTACTCATCATCACCATCATCATCATCATCTTCATCATCATCAACATCAATGGTGATGATGAGGATGATAATGATGATGTTGATCTGATGTTGACGATCAAGACGATGACCTAGATGTTGATGATGATGAGGAAGAAGAGGGTGGTGACGATGATGATGATTGTGTTGTTGATGATGATGATGATGATGATGATGATGATGAAGATGATGATGATGGTGATGGTGATGAGGATGAAGAAGATGATGATGAGGGAGATGAAGATGTTGATGATGATGACGATGGTGATGAAGATGATGATGATGTTGATGAAGAAGATGGTGATGATGAAGAAGATGACGATGATGGTGTTAACTTTTCAGAATTTACTTCAATATGATCTAGGATATTAACTGAGAGAACAACATGTACATCAAATCTATAGCATATCAATCATGGAAACAATAATGAAAGTACACAAGAGACACAGAGTTTTTACTTGGGGAAAACCATAAAGGTGAAAAACCCCAATAACTTCCTCAGAGATAGATAGAGCAATGATACAACCAGAATACAAGAGATAGTCTTCTCCTAGCAGCAGATCTTCCTCCTCCACAAGTGCACCACTCTCCAAAGTGTGAGTGAGAGAATAGAATGTGTAAAATGAGAGAGACACACTCTCTATTTATACACTAACTTGACTTGACCTTTACTCAACTAGGTCTGGGCCAACCCCCACTAGGGTGGTCTAATAACCCTTTGACCCACATGGACGACCCCCAATAGGGTGGTCTAATAACCCTTTGACCCACATGACTTATACAGGGCTGACCCCAATAAGGTGGTCTAATAACCCATCAAGTATAAGTTATGACACTTACAATATAAATGACGACACTTCTGTATACAGGAATAATAAGATCTCTATAGGAATACAAACACTTCCGTATAGAGGAATAATACCATCTCTATAGGAGTACAAAATACATATATGAAATACATGGGTGAAATACATTCCGAAGTTACATATACATCAACACTCCCTCTTAACTAGGAAGGTATTTCTCGACATAGGTCTTCTAGCACAAGTCATCTTCTCTGGATCATCGTCACTGGATAATCGTCATCGAATCATCATCATCATCACTGCTGCTGCTATCTCAATCAATCTCTGAATCTACTCATCATAGGAAGTTCTACAGAGCCAATCCTTTTTCATACTGGATGTAGGCCCACCACTTGCAGGTCTTTGTCATCACTGGCCATACTGTGGAATCCTCAGGACTTATTACGTGCGTCACAAAACCTGGCTGCAGCATCCCAGGCTATTACGAGCACACAGCTATACCTATCGGATCTCCCAGGAGCACATTACATGTGACCCATCACAAAACCTGGCTGAAGCATCCCAGGCTGTTACGAGCACACAGCTCTACTTGTCGGATCTCCCAGGAGCACATTACATGTGATCTCACCACAAAACCTGGCTGAAGCATCCCAGACTATTACAAGCACACAACTCTACCTGTCGGATCTCCCAGGAGCACATTACATGTGGTCCACCACAAAACCTAGCTGAAGCATCTGAGGCCTTTTTCATCCTATCCAGATCTCCCAGGAGAAAATTACATGTGGTCATGGAAAAACCTGGCTGAAGCATTTGAGGCCTTTTTCATCCTATCCAGATCACCCAGGAGCAAATTACATGCCATAGGACAAAACCTCGCATATTCTTATTTGATCATAGAACTCTTCTGGTTAGTTAAATCATCAATCAAGATAAGAGATATAATATGCATAAAACCCGTGATTACTGAAACCTATACCTTCATGATTCTTCTGGTTAGTCATATCATCAATTATGGTAAGAAACATAATATGCATACAACCATGACTATTCAAACCTATGACTTCATGAATAATCATTATCAACAACGAAACAATATAAGATCCTAACACAAGGTAGGATTCTAGCTTGATATAGGAAAAACATACCTGGATTAGTATGCTAGCTAGTTATGTCTAACATACCCGCATAACGTCTACTGGTTCTCTTCAGTGACTTGTGCTAGTAACCTGCATGTCTCATAAGTTAACCATTGTAGAACCAAGTTATACATACCTCGTAAGTAGATCTTCTATGTGATCCATGACAATGGATGAATCTTTGTCTTCATGTCACCATGATCATATGTTCTTGAAGTAGAACATGATTTGTCTTTCTTGGTGTACCTTTTATGTTAGCGAACAACATAAAACTTATACAACATCACAATGCATTAGTACATTCATAAGTGTCAAAACCTTAATTAATGAACATCTTCTATTAAGGTGATATGACAAGTCTAGTAATTAATCAAGATTGTACTGTAATGATAAGCATATGATAAACTTAACCATGAAACATACGTGTAAGCCATACCTGTCAAGATTGCTTGTAATCTTCTTATGGAAGGCCTTAGCCTCATCTCCCTCTGAGACAGGAACTTCTTCACTTATGCAGGTGACCAATCCATCCTCTTCTAGGATTAACCCAATCCACTTGATTTGCAGGAACTGGATCTGGAGCTGTAATAGGGTTTGTCAGAGAAACCCAAAAAATTCAAACTTTGAATTTCAAACTTCTGAAAGGATAGAAATATGCGCCTTGATGAGCTGACCAAGCTGGTATATTCAGAATTTGAAAACTGCAAAGTTTCACTCCTCAATTTTGCCTTTGAAACTTTCAGATTCACTAGACGTGACCTTGAACTAGGGTTTGATGAATCCCACTCTTCTGCCCAATCAAAAGGTTTGATCCAAAGCTCTAATCTTCTATTTTTATGAGGAGCTTCTAGCTGTGGTCACAGATTTCAAAAATTCCCATTTTTGTAGAAGCCCTAATTTTCCACTTTTCTGATCAAAGTCCCGAACTAGGGTCTGATCAAGCCCGGCCTTCTGCCCAACCAAAAATTCTGATCTTGGTCTCTAAATTTCTATTTTGATGAGTAGCATTCAGCTGTGGTCTCCGATTACAAAATTTCCAACTTTCTCCGAAGCCCTAAATTCCAGAAGCCATGAATGAAGGTGCTAAAACATAATTCTGATTTGACAGAAATATGTACCTGATTGTTTCTAGTGTAACTTCAAACTTTTCGATCCAGAGGGTCTGAAATTTTTTTCTGAGATAGCCCAACCTGTTATCTTTCCATCCTGACAGGTCTGACCTCAATTGGATTCTCTGAGAGAGAGTTATTCCAAGTGTCGCAACGTGACCTGTTTATGGGATAATATAGGAGAGAAAACTTGTACGGCGTGCCACGTGTCACTGGTTCAACTTCAGCCTCTGAAATTTTTTTTTCTGAGATAGTAAAGTTTGTGTACTACCTTTCACTTTTTACGAAATTTCATTTGGATCTTCCTAGCCCAAGTTATGACCTTTTTCCCAAGGTCACCTGATTTTGACTAAGATCTGGAAGAGGTAGAAATCCTATATTGTACAGATCATAAATCACAAATTACAACGAATTAGAGGTTGTCCTTTGGACACAAGGTACATGGGGATCTGATCTTCGACCTATAAAAGTTTCAGATCTGAAAACTTCGCTAAAATGGATTTATAGCGAAAGTGCTACGATGACTGGTTTTTTCTATATCAAGCCCTAGCATCGTTAGTGCAACAAGTGTCATACATGCTATATCATGCCTTCTTTCAGGCTAGCTCTGATACCATGTTAACTTTTCAGAATTTACTTCAATCTGATCTAGGATCTTAACTGAGAGAACAACATGTACAACAAATCTACAACATATCAATCATGGACATAATAATGCAAGTACACAAGAGACACAGAGTTTACTTGGGGAAAACCATAAAAGTGAAAAACCCCAATAACTTCCTCAGAGATAGATAGAGCAATGATACAATGAGAATACAAGAGATAGTCTTATCCTAGCAGTAGAGCCTCCTCCTCCACAAGTGCGCCACTCTCCAAAGTGTAAGTGAGAGAATAGAATGTGTAAAATGAGAGAGACACACTCTCTATTTATACACTAACTTGACTTGACCTTTACTCAACTAGGTCGGCCTCAACTTAACCACTTAACATAATGCTGACTGGGCTGACCCCCACTAGGGTGGTCTAATAACCCTTTGACCCACATGGCCGACCCCCAATAGGGTGGCCTAATAACCTTTTGACCCACATGACTTATACAGGGCCAACCCCAACAAGGTGGTCTAATAACCCATCAAGTATAAGTTACGACACTTACAATATAAATGACGACACTTCCGTATAGAGGAATAATAACATCTCTATAGGAATACAAACTCTTCCGTATAGAGGAATAATACCATCTCTATAGGAGTACACAATACATATATGAAATACATGGGTGAAATACATTCCGAAGTTACATATACATCAACAGATGGAGATATTGATGAGGAAGGGGGAGATGAAAATGATGATGAAGATGTCGATGATGATGGTGATGATGATGATGAAGATGATGATGATGATGATGATCATCATATTCATCATCATCATGATCATCATCCTCATCTCATCATCATCATCATCATCTTCACCACCATCATGATCATAATCCTCATCACCATCATCACCACCATCATCTTCATCATCATCTTTATCATCATTGTCACCATCATCATCATCATCATCATCATCATCATCATCATCATCATCATCATCACCGTCATCTCATCATCATCATCATCATCAACAACATCTTCATCATCATTGTCATCTCCCCCTTCCTCATCAACATATTAATCATCATTGTCATCGCCCCCTTCCTCATCAACATCTCCATCATCGTCATCTTCTTCATCATCACATCTTCATCAACTTTATGTATCCCCGTGACAAAGGAAATTACATGAACGCGTACGCGCACCTAAGCATGCACGCTGTTAACCACAAGTGCGTGCTTCTATGGACGAGTGCGCGCCTCTTTGCGCGCACGCGTGTATGAATTCAAATTGTTTTTGGCGCCCTTGCAAGCTTGGAATTAGCTTCGGAATGCACCTTTAGGCTCGATCTGATTTATCTATGATTTATGGCAGAACACATCAAACGCTGCAACTTCCTGTTTTTCACAGCTAGTTCTGCATAAGCTCCACGAGTGCACTGCAGATGAAATTGCACACACTTGTCGAGCTCTATGTGCAGATTCCAAATATATAATTTTTTAATAGATCTGTTGTTGTTCTCTATTTTTAATTCATTTTAAACTGCACTCATGTCAAATTCGTAAAAAACATAGGTCGTTTATTTGGCCTATAACTTTTGATTGGCTTACCTATTTCGAAAACGGAAAAGAACCCACATAAGAGCACAAAAATACCTACAACCTAAAAAAAAAATGCATTTTGATTATTTTTAGACCATGATATGGTGGATTAAAACTTGACCATGTCCTTTTAGGGATTCACTGACTTTGGTAATTTAAAAAAAATATAAAATTAACTTTTAAAACTTTGGAAAAATAGCTCCGCAAAAGATTTGTCTGTTGCCTACGCCTCTACATATTTTTTTTCTCATAAATTGAAAATTTACATAGCAAATAGGTAGGTCAACAAAAACATGTGCATTATGTTTTAGAAAAAATATAACATACCAATCTTCGAATAATGACATTTTGGGGTGGTTATACCATTTTTCCATAAATAAAAGTTATATATTCCGGAAGGTCATCCGTTTTTCTACGTTTCATCTTTTTACACCTAATCGGAAAAAGTTTTGTAGGTACCTCTAATAATTGATTTTAATGATAATATTTCTGTTTTTCCAGAATGTCATTGCAACTAACGTGTCATAATTGGGTATCATTATCTTGCACCAACGCTATAGACAACCCATTTAACTAAGAATGTAACATGTAGCACGTAGCTGCGGCATGGAGAAAAATATGTGATTACAACTAAGCATGAAGAACAAGTAAGAGATAACTTCTTCATGGCACTTAACTTGTGACATATCGGTGTTCATCGGCCACAAGTTAAGTGGATGTGCTAGTAATAATAATATTAGAATTTCATTCTTGCTTGTAATAAATGAATTTGTGAATTTGGAGCATTACACAAAAAGTGGGTGTACGCATTGCATAGAGAGTAATTACATATATCTAGAGCCATGCTTCACACATATAACATTAATGAATTAAATAAAAAAAATTGATCTCTCAAAAATAAAAATAATAGATCTATCTTAACTTTGGTATAGAATTAAATTAAATCTATAGTAGTTTTTCGTCATTGAAAATGGGGATGTAAATGCTTTTGTGCATACCCTCTTGTTATTCAATTTCTTTGAGGATGTAAATTCCTTTGTCCTTATAAGATCTTTGTTTATGTAGTTAACATGTTGAAATGTAACATGTTGTTTATTGATGTGTACACAAATTTCTATACAATTTTGTATTTTTAAAAAGTTCTTTTTTTAAATGTTTTTTTTCAATTAATGTATATATAATACTAATAATGTAATAATATTTTTTTTAAATAACAAAAAATAAATATATTAAAGAATAAGATAAATAATATATATATTTTGAAATCTTTCATAATTATTTATTTGATAATTTAAACTTTGAAAAAGAAAAAAAAACTATATTAATCTCTCTATTTATGAAATCAAATATCTCAAACAAAGTGAGTCACAGCAACTCAACAAGAAAAAATGATTTTTTATATTAATTTACTAAACAAATTATATAAAAATAACTATTTTAATTTTAAATAAAAAAACAAATAATATATATTTTTTAAATATTCCATTTTTCTACTTTACATTTTTAATGATCTTCACAACATCTACAAAGTATTATGTAATCTCAGTGAATTATCAAGTTAAAACAAAAAGAATTCACAACCAAATTATTCCTTATAGATACATGCACAATAGCCCCATGTTAGGGAAATGCGCCATGTTGGAAAAATATGTGAGCACTCAATATTAAATGCATTTTCGCTCAATACCTAAATAGGAAGGTTGATGTGCTTCCATCCAAAATATGAGCAAACTCTTGTGGATCATTGGCAAGCCATTTATAGAGCAATTCTCCATCCTTAAATAAAAATATAACTTTAATCCAAAATCTTAGCAAACTCTTGTGGATCACTTTAATCCAAAATCTTAGCAAACTCTTGTGGATCACTGCCAAGCCAACCATTTATAGAGCAATTCTCCATCCTTAAATAAAAATATAACTTTAATCCAAAATTTTAGCAAATTCTTGTGGATCATTCCCAAGCTATTTATAGAGCAATTCTCCATCTTTAAATAAAAATTTAAATAAAAATATAACTTTAAGTAAAAATTTAATATTATTATATTGATAGGTGTTTTTATTATATCGATAGATGTTTATATCTTAAAATTGGATTTAAGTTACAAGTTAAGTACCATAAACAAGTCATCTATTACTTGTTTTCCATGCTTAGTTGTAATCAATTGTTGTCTATGCCTCAACTATTTGTAGTTAAATTGATTATCAATCATTAAAGTTATCCATGCATTAGCTACTATATATATATATAGTTTATTTTTAATTTTGAACGACAATCATAAGATCAATTTGGAGAGTACACTTGTCCCATCTTCCTTCAATCTAGGAAAATCATAGATGATAGTCCACCCCAAATTCTAAGATATATACCCCTATCGGTGTAAAAAAAAGAAATATAAAAGATAGAGAACCCATTTAACTAAAGAAAATAACATGTAGCAAGTAGCTCATACATGGACTAGAATAGGTGATTACAACTAAGCATGGAGAACACATAAGAGATAACTTCTTCATGGTGCATCGGGCTTCATCTTACATAATTATTATGTTATAGGTGTTAGAATTATAATATTTTTGGTGATTTTCCTCTTTATTTTTTGGGGATGGAGATTGATCTCTAAAATCCCAAAAATCTAGAAAGATTCATAGTAATGGTCATTAGTTAAAGATCCTAACAAATATAAATTATATGTTAATTGTTAATTAAAGATCATTGTTACTTGTTAATTAAGGATTAGCCGTTATTAGTTAAGATTGCTGGATTTTAGAAAACTGATGACAACTGTTCATGACAGGGTAGTTAAAGAATGTGACTACTGATTAAAAGAAAGTAGATATTAGTTGACGGCCTCTCTTCGCTCGAAATTTACCATTCCTTTGCCCACCGTGTCCGCCAAGGTTTTGTGTTTGGTTATTCAATATTGCAGATAACATGTGCTTAACGCCCCAAATGCTATTGTCGAAAGGCTGCCTACTATCTAGGTATCAAAAATCTCTTTGACTTCATGACTCAAACTATTGGACATATGAAGAAAGGGAAAACCACCGATGAAAATTAGTTGTAACTTTAATATAATACAGTGTTAATGTTATCAATGGAGTGTTAATTGTATTAATTAAAGTTTGTATTATAAAGCATATGACTAGAATCCTTAAAGTGTTAAACCTCGAACCTTATCAACAATTTTTGTGTGCATGTCTTCATAATGTTTATTTTAATCATATTTATACAAAACAATAATTTTTAGTGTATATTCTTGTAATTCAAGTTGGTGTCTTTCTTGGTACTTCCATAGTGACCCTTCTTTTCTTTTCTAATTCTTTAAAATCGGGTGGCTCAATGAAAAAAACGTATATATTAGTTTAATTTAAAAAAAATATAATTATATTAATTTCTCTTAATAATAAACAATTGTTTTATACATTATTTTATATAATGCCTTTCTATAGACAAAATTAATATCTTTTATGGAGGGACAAAATGATTTTCATTTTTATTTTGTTTCTAGATGGAAAAAAAATATAATAAAATAATATTTGAGATAATACTCATTTTTTTTCAAATTGATATTTAAACAAGAAAATTTATATTTTATATAGTTAATAGAGAATTTTTTTAAATACTCTTAAAAACAATATTTAAGTCAATACACAAACTTAAAGCAATCTGATCATTTTTTTTTCAAATATTATTTCAAAACCCCCCCAACAAGTATCACCCATACCCTACAACCAGATCACCAGAATTCTTGACATAAATACCATCCATGCAGAGATAACCACAACTCATTTTTCTATATCAGAAGGTTGTAGGTACACTAATTCTCAGCCACAATCTCTAGATTTTTAAAGAGCTCTTCAATATCAATAGGAACTCTCATCGCTGTCATAAATTTATTGGCTTTATTACATTCATAGATATTTTTATTTTAGAATTTGGGGTGGACTAGCACCTATGCTTTTCTTAGATTACATCAGGATGAGACAAGTGTGCGGATTGTTCAGTACATACTTGTACAGTTAACTGGACAGTTTGTGGAATTGATCCATGAAATTGGTTACTTGTTTTAGGTATTTTAACACATGAAATTGGCCCAGTTTGCCTTTGATACCAAATGGATAAAAAAAAGTTGCCTATATCATAATATTTACAAAGTATTTTTGCATTGACTGGTCACTAAGTGAAGGGATCATTGATTCTGTGGCACTTGTTTCAAATTCAAAATAAACAATTATAATATATATATATATAAAATAACCAGTAGCTAATGCATAGATAACTCTTACTTGATATATGGATATCCGTGAATGTTGATATATGGATAACCGGCAATTCATGGTAAGCAGTAAGCACTTAATAAGGCCACCATCAATCCTCTGCCTTTCTTGAAAATTCTGATCATTCTCCACTAGAAAATGGCAATTGATCCAACAGTAAATTTAGGGTTACGCCTCAGACACGTGGACCCTAGCCAATCGCAATGCTCCCACCCCCCGGTGGTGTTCTCCTTTCAGCAGCTTCACCTATGGATTCGCCCTCCAAGGTTAGCTAATGCCTACGCTAAATGTTATCTGAAAACTCTGTAACACGATCAGCCTAAGTGTCAATGTTTTAATACTGTTTAAAAGTGTAAATTTTTATTTTTATTAAACATATTAATAGTTTTTAAAAGTCTTTAAATTTCACGCAATCTAAATAATTTCGTATCATAAATATTACACATTTTAAATGGAAATAATTTCATATCATAAATATTATACATTTTAAAAGTTTATAAGCAATAAGTTAATTTGTAATAGGGGTAGTATTTTAGTATCATGTATAAGATTAAGGTTACATATTAATAGAAAACATATGATTTTGGAAATAGCTGTTTTGAATTGATTAAGAATTCATTTTCTTTGACCTTAGTTTAATAATGGAAGAATCATTTCCGTTGTAGTAAGTATCTCACATTTATGAATAATAGCCAACTATAACTATCCTCTTTACCATAAGTTACTGTAATAGATTTTGCCATCTTCAACCAAAAAAATATCATACACATGTTTCTACTTCATGAAATTAATTGTAAGAAAGCCCACTTTAATTGATTGGACATCACTGTCTAGGGCATGTTATTATCAGTCCGTGCTTTTTGGACTATCACATTTGCTAGGTTCTGTGCAGTTGCATGTACAGGTTTATCTGATCACATTTGTCAGTTTCTGTGCAATTTCATGTGCAGGTTTTCATCAGTTTTTCAGGGGCGAGAACAGCGGTACAATTAACATAAGATCCCACATTAAACAAAATATAAAATATATTGGACAGAGACCGAACGGCATATCCGCTCTTACCCATTAGTGTCATCAACCAAGGTTTCATCAGCGGGAAATAGAAGTTGACTGTATATGATCTATTTATGATATCTCAGTCTCTATTATGAACATAAAATATCACCTCCAATTGATTAAATCCACTACCTTTAGCTTGACCGTTGGACGCACAAGTCCCACTATGTCCAATTGTTCTTATATGACCGACCATCAATAAATCAATGTTTCATGAGTGGGAATAGGTGGGGGTGAGTGTGCATCTATTTATGATGAAGAAATAGCAACTTATATGCTTTCATGTTTTAGACTTCTATCTTTTATGATTGTAAACATTAGTATTGCTTTATTAGTATGAGCCCAAGGTGGTAACTACGGTTTTCCATATGCTTTGACTTTTTATTAATTTACTTTTGACTTTATATATATATATATATATTTATTTTTGATATGTTTTTAATGTTTTTTCCATAGTTTGTTAATTATTCCATTACTTATTTTAACATATATTATTTTTCTGCTCTATTATTGTTGATATTTTTAGCCGATGGTGTAGATATTGGGAAATGGGGTTGTTAGTTATTCTAGATATTAAAAGCTATTGCCTTTGCATTGGCACGCTTATTAAATCTCTATACAGTATCCACTTGCATCTCTAATCACCAATGCACCCCCTCATCACCAATATCCCTACAGCACCTAGGTTTCAAGAACACATAAAAGCTACATGTTTGAGACATCAAAGTAATGAAATAAATATGAAGCATTGTCTATTTCCAATAAAAAAGTTAGATCATATACATAATATGGTCATAGCCAAAATCACGAGTTAAAGTCATCATTCATGTGCTATTAGCTATTGAAGGATGTGATGTGAGTCCTGCCTGAAGTTTCCTTCAATGTTGTTGTTCATGTCTCGTACCAATAAGCTAAGAACGTATGCTTTATGTGCCAGGTTTGACAGGAACTCGCGATGAATGATTATTATATGTTGTTGTAGCATCTACATCGTTGATGGGTCGTTGATTATGTTGATTTGCATTGTTGGATTGTTGTAGAGGTAGATCGGGCAAGTAAATCCATGTCTCTGCCTTTTGTTGTTCCATGTGTTCCAATAATTATTAATCTTGTTATCAGTCTGTCGAGAAAGCTGAACCCAAAATTGCAAAAGCATAAGAAGACATGGTCATAAATTAATTAATTTGATTTGTTTCCCAATTCGAAGGGAATCAAACACAAGTCCTCGTAAGGTCACAAGGCATCTTTTGTTTAATCACATAGGAAAAAATAAAAGCAAACCAACAAATGAAAAGGGAAAAACAGGTAGTACCTGAGTAGCCATGCGATCCCATTTGTTTCCGAGCAAACTCTCGTCGACTTAGATATTTAACTGGACCTAGATATCAGTTGTAATGTCCAAATTTAATAGTACAACAAACTCTTGTCAGATTACATCTTTAATTGGACCTAGATATTGACTATAATGTCCAAAGCTAACGGTAGAACCACGGCCTGAGCACGCAGCTGAGTCGCACTACTAACCCTAGCACGCAGCTGAGAAGGATGGCGGCGCCTGGGGAGGGGAGGACGCCCCCCCCCCCCCCCCATCCATTTCAGATGAGGAAGCCTTCAGCAGGCTTGTCCACGGCAGAGGCAAGAAAACCTCTCCTCCGGAGGTCCTGAAATTCATAAAGAAGCTTGAAGACATCCCAGAAATCGCCCTGCCTGAAGAAAAACCAATGAAAATAGCTCTAGCTTTGGAAAAGTGAGGTCTCGTGGGGCAGTTCATGGTCCTATGGCCATCCACTAAAACAACTGATGACTGGATACAGAGGAACTGGAGGCCCAATCTAAAAAATGGAGTGACTTGTTACCCTGTAGGAAGAGGGTTCTTCATCTTTGAATTTATCTCCGAAGAAGACCGAGACTTAATCTTTAGAAACGACCCCTACTTCATGGGGACGCAGGGCTTATACCTGAATAAATGGACACCAGATTTTGATCCCTCGATCGATCTCCCCAAGGAATTGCCGGTGTGGGTCAAGCTCCCTAACCTCCTGGTGCATTGCTGGGACTTCGATTCCTTGCAGAGAATAGGGAATGGAATCGGGCGATTCATTGACAAAGCTGATAATAAGGGCCAATATACCTGTGCTAGAATCTGCGTTGAAGTCGACCTGGAAGCTGGTCTCCCGGAGGCAATAAAACTAAAAGTCGGTTCATGGACTCATTACCAGAAGCTGGATTATGAGCATTTGCCCTTCAAGTGCAGAAACTGCCAGGAACATGGCCATTTCCAAAGATACTGTCCCAAGCTAGTTGCTGAGAAAGAAGACGCTGAAGGATGGCAGAAAGTAAAAAAGGGGAAACCCACGAATATTGCCAGAAGCAAGGAAAGAACGGCCTAGGGTCCTCCAAAGGAAGGCAGCTCAAAGCCTTCTACTCAGGAAGATCCTATGGTATCCCAAAACCTTGGGAATACACCAGAAGCTGATGAAGCCCGGGCACCACAAGACCCAACCGATCCAACTCATCAATCTGGTGTCGCCAGTCCATCCAAAGATCACATCAGTCTAGCCTCGGAAACAGGAGCTGACTCCTCCGAGGAAGGTGATACCGAAGTCAGCAGTCAATCAGGCTCCCCGGATCAACCAAAACACGGACGAAAGTCATAAAAGAAGAGAAGGGAAGAGCAATCCTACAAGGACGTGGTCCAAGGCTCTCAACACACCATACCTGAAATGATGAACACCAGATCCGGAATGAGGCTGGGAAAGACCCCGAAAGGGGGTCATCACCCTCCCCCAGGTAAATAATGCAATACGTCTCCTGGAATTGCAAAGGACTAGGCAGCCCTCTAAAAGAAGAAGCTATAAGGGATTTAGTAAGAGTAATGAAACCTGAAGTCCTACTAATCCAGGAGACGAAACTGGAGGAAGATGCTCTCCTCCGTGCAAGCAACTCGTTTTGGAAGAAAGGCCCGGCTAGGGCTGTAAGTGCAAGAGGAGCCTCGGGAGGATTAGCAACCTTCTGGGACTCTGCAAAGCTCGACCTAGTTGAATAAGAAGGAACCACTCACTGGATATTCACCAAGCTGCTTCATAAAGATTCCGGCCATCATGTAAGTCTCTTTAATATATATGCTCTTGTCTCTTATTCTGAAAAAAAAGATTGTTGGGACACCTTAAAACTGTTCCTAATGCTCCACAAGCCTGAAAATATAGTGTTGGCTGGAGATTTAAATGTCACTCTAGCTTTGGCTGAAAAAAAAGGGGGATCTATTGTGCGGGACCCCGCAAGAGAGTGGGTTGAAGACCTGATGCTGGATTGGGACCTTGAAGACATCACCCTTGCCAAGGGAAAGTATACCTGGTCAAATAAAAGATTGGGACCTGGTCACATTGCTGCCCGCCTTGACCGGTTCCTCCTTCACTCCTCCTTCCTAACCCTAGGACTGATGGCATCCTCTAAGATTCACCCGCATTATACTTCTGACCATAAGCTGATCTCCCTCTCTCTTCATCCCGATGAAAGGTTAGGTCCCATTCCCTTCCGGTTCAGCCCTAATTGGGTAACCCAGGAAGGTTTCCTCGACCTTGTCTCTAACTCTTGGAAAGAACCGGTTCATGGCTCCCTGTTCTTTGTTTGGGAAGAAAAGCTTAGAAGGCTCAAAGTGGCCCTGAAAGAATGGGCTAAAGGGCTGGGTTCCCCAATGGATGAAAGGAAGAGAATCCAGAAGGCCTTGGAACGGCACCAGTTAATATTGGAAGAGTCCCCTGTCACTCCTGCTATGCTATTCCAGGAAGCTGAGCTTCAAAGGGAGTACCATAAAGCCTGCAGAGAAGAGGAAACCTACTGGAGAGTCAAATCAAGAACGCTTTGGCTCCAAGATGGAGACAAAAATACCACTTTCTTTCACAAGCAAGCCCAAGCCAGAAAGATTTATAATTCCATCACTGAAATTCAGACTCAAGGCCAAGTGATAAAGGAATTTAGAGGCATTAAGGAGGCAGCCCATTCCTTTTTTAAAAGCCTATACTCCGCCCCTGACCAGGATCCTGTGGAACCGAATTCCTATCCTCTATCAGAGATTCCAATATTGGTTAATGAAGAGGACAACCTACAGCTGATCAGGCCTATTAGTATTTGAGAAATTAAGAAATCCATTGACAACATGAACCCTGATAAAGCACCTGGGCCCGACGGATTCACAGCTCGGTTCTACATCTCTTGCTGGGACATAATAGAGAAGGATCTGTACAGAATGGTGAAGAAGGATCAGAACTGTAACAAATTGGGGGGCAGCACTAATTCCTCCTTCCTGGCGCTCATTCCGAAAGAAAAAGGCGCTAAAAACTTCAGCAGATTCAGGCCTATATCCCTGTGTAACACGGGTTACAAAATCATAACCAAAATTATGGCTAATAGACTTAAAAAAATCCCGCCTAAGCTGATTCCGAAAAACCAAGGGGGGTTTGTGAGAGGAAGACAGATCTTGGACAACATTATCTTAGTGCAAGAAGCCATCCATTCTAGCTACAAGAGAAAAGAGAAGGGGATGGTGGTAAAGCTGGATTTGGCTAATGCCTTTGACAGAGTCAGGCATGATTTCCTTTATGCAGCCATGAGGAACTTCGGATTCAATCAGAACTTCATTATGTGGGTCAGAGCTTGCATCTCAGCCCCATGGATTGCCCCGCTGGTCAATGGGCATCCTACTAACTTTTTCAAGGCCTCAAGAGGATTAAGGCAAGGCTGCCCTCTTTCCCTGGTGCTGTTTGTCATTCAAGTCGTTGTACTTAGTTATCAGCTGAACAGAAGTCTCCAAAACAGGTCTCTCTCAGGCATCAGAATTGTCCCAAAGGTCAAGGATGTAAACCACGCCCAGTTCGTCGATGATATGCTCCTACTGGGATTTGCCAATCTCAACACAGCCAAGAACTTTAAATTCGAGCTGGACTGTTACAGGAATACATCCGGAAGTGAAATAAATTTCCTCAAAAGCAAGGTCTATGGCTGGAACTGTTCTCCCTGTGCAATGTTGGATATAGCTCGGATTCTTGAAATGGAAGCCATTACCATTTGGGACACCTTTACCTATCTGGGCATCCCTATCTTCAAAGATACCTCTAGAGTTTCCCATTGGCTTCCAATGCTGGACAAACTAAAAAAAAAGATCCAGGTGTGGGGGGCAAATTGGCTCAACAAAGCAGGCAAAGTGATTTTGATGAACTCTGTCCTCACCAGTCTTCCAATCTATCAATGTTCGGTGCTGCTAGCTCCAAAAACCATTACCAATAGAATCAATGAGCTGCTTCGTCGTTTTCTGTGGGAGGGTGGCCGAAATTGTGAGAAAAAACCCCATCTAGTAAGCTGGGACAAGATCACTAGGCCAAAAATGGAAGGGGGCCTTCAAATTAGAGATGTGCCACCCAAAATCTTGCCATGGGAGGAAAAATTCTCTGGAAAATGATAACTGGCAAAAGAACCTGGAGCAAGCAAATCCTCAAGAAGAAATACTTTAAAGGAGACAGACAGAGATGTCTTGAAAGGGCCACAAAACTGCAGAAAGGCTCCCCGATTTTTTCACTGTGTAAAAGAGCCATCCCATTCTTCACCTCCAAGCTTACGTGGTCTCCTGGCAATGGAGAAAAAATTAGAATTTGGGAGGACTCGATCCTTGGGGATCAGCCTCTCATCAACTTCAGCAACCTGGGCAATATAAAAGACTGGCTCCACAATAATAATTTCAGAACGCTGAGGGACATATCAGTCTGGAACAGAGATGAGGATGAATCCTGGGAAAATTGGAACCTGGGTGATTATCCTCACGATTTAGATGATGAAGCTGCTACCCTGCTGGATCTTTTGCAAGGGAAGTCCCCCATCAGCGCCAGAACTAAAGACACATGCAGCTGGGGATCCCGATTGGGCACGTACACTGCAGCTGAGGGCTATGCTGCGATTTTGGAGGTGCCATGGGTCCCTCCCAACCCTGGGCCGTGGAAAGCTCTCTGGAATTTCACCTCTATCCCTAAAATCAATATTTTTATCTGGACCGTCCTCCACAACAGCATTTTGACAGGAGAAAAATTGAAGATCAAAGGTTGGGCAGGGCCATCACGTTGCCCTCTGTGCTACCATGCTGAAGAAACCATAGATCACTTGTTCATCTCCTGCGATTTCACCAAAGAATTTTGGAGTCTCACGATAGGATCAAACGCTGTAAGTTTGCCCAACTCGATCAAGGAGCTGATCAGCAGCTGGATTGCTCTTGCCCCCTTCGATTTAAACAAAAAAGACATCCTCAAGCTAGCATGGATGTGGACCCCGAAATTCCTTTGCTGGAAAGTCTGGTTGGAAAGAAATAACAGGATTTTTAAGGAGGAATGCAGACTTCCAAATCAAGTGGTCATGAAGGCTAGGTCCATGCTTTCTGAAGCTTTAAGCACCAAGTCAGCGATCAGAAATAAGGCCTCTCTCTCGCCTGAAGAAGAGCGCTGGCTTAAGGAGATCAATGTGAACCAGCAAAGCAATCAAGCTACCAATCCTCCTCAAAAGGCTCGCTGGGAAATCAGGCTGGAAGAACAGGAATTCATCAAGTGGAGATCTGTCCTGAATGATTGGTGCCTTTTTTTTGACGGGGCCTCGAAAGGGAATCCCTATCAAGCTGGAGGAGGAGGCATTATTCTCGATCCCTACGGCACCACCGTCTTGTCCTATGCCTGGGGCCTATGACATGCATCCAACAATCAAGCTGAGTATCTTGCGCTGTGGCAAGGACTGAATCAAGCAAGAAAGATGAACATTCAGAAGCTTACTATCTTTGGTGACTCCAGGTTGATAGTCAAGGATTTACACACCAAGAAGATGCCTGCCGGTATAAGTCTGATCCACATCCACAGGAAAGTCATACTCATGCTGAAGCACTTCAGAACTCACAAGGCTTACCACGTTCTAAGGAGTCTCAACAATCTAGCAGATGCTGAAGCTAATCGCGGAGCGAGCCTGAGTAAGAGTCAACTTATTGTTAACGGAGAAATTTCAAAGCACCCTCTCCCCTAAGATTAAGAGACATGGTCTTCCGGTTCCTTTGGGAAATCCCCAGCACCCAACAACATTATTCTAACTGGCTTATTAAGCTGGAAATGAAGTTCCGTACAGCGGATTGGGATTTGAATTGTAAAGGCCCTGGCAGCCCATTTGCCAGACACTTATAAATTTTAACCGTTTCCGTAAAAAAAAAAAATGTCCAAAGCTAATACGGTCAAATAGGTAGATTGAATAAGCAGCAAATAGTAGGATACCTGATGAAGTGAATAGAGCAATTACAAGGTTACGTTCATATGTACCAGGTAATGACATGAATTCACCCTTTCCTAGTGTTTGAATCATTATGTTTCTCCCCTTCTATGGAAGCTACATTGGTAATGTCCCATGGGAGTGAGCCCATGATGGTTAAATATATCAAACATAGTAAGGTGATTGTCTTGATTGAAAACGTCTGTTGTATTTCAATGCCTACTTTCACTTGTTCTTTTTTAAGGTATAAATGATCACTACTATTTGAAATTAACAAGGTATTCTTCGTCTTCCTTCACTGCAACTTCCTTTCCCAAGCTTCGAATTAGTTAAAAAAGGGGGTGGAGCATTTTAGTAAACTAGTGAGTACATCTGCAGTATTGAACAAAATTCATGAGAAAGAAAAGTAATCTTTGCCAAGAGGCATTCCGTTTCATCTAACAAGATTTTTCAAAATATACACCCATAGACATTTAAAAACACGCAGTCTAATTGTCTACGTATCCAACTAAAGAACTTATTTACTACATGGAATTAAATTCCTCCACTGATTTTTCTTTATCCCTAGCAAAGATCCATGATGCAGGGAAAAAACTTCTGAAACGATGTAAGGCATAAATTCCTAAATAGACTAAAGTCATTGCATGTTGAAAGTGATGTCAAAATTGATGCAATTGGATATGATAGCGAGCCACATCAATTAGTTTATTTTTTAGTAAATTTAGTAAATAGACAATTTTATTTTCTTGATTGAGAATTTTAAGGAATCCTTTAGATTCCAGTGTTGGACCTTTTTACAAGTATGTTTAAAAAAGGAATGGAGGAAGGAAATTGGTAGAGAATAGAAAATAAATAATTGTTTTTCATATTTTCCTGTTGAGGTTGTAGCTGTGTTGAGAATACAAGTTTAAATTTATATGTAGGCTGCATCATGTCGTGCAAGCAATGGCAAGTTTGAGAAGAGTTGACTAGATACCTGCAACAAGCGAAACAGTCAGTCATAGAATGATGTAACGCGAAATGAGTGAGAAACACCTCAACAATGTGCTTCACAAGATCATATGCTTAAATATTGTCTATATCTCCAGGCCATAATATGAGCCTATATTTAGAATAGAAATGTAGCCAGCAACAGTGGAACTATAAAACAAAGGTTTCAATTTTCATTTGCATGGGGTTTCATAAGCACGTGGACGGGGTTTCATAAGCAGGTGGATGGGACATCCATAACAGTCGTCTAACTCACTAGTACAAAATGAGAGATAAATGACCAGGTGACCAAAAAATTTGGCCACCACAGTTTTTCAAGGTATAAATGACCAAACTTGAGTGAGCCAACTAAAAATGACCAGAGGAATAACCAATTGGGTCACGAGATAAAATATATGACCAGATAACAAGTAACTAAACTAAAAATGACCACATAACAATAACATTAAGAATATGAATTGGTCATTTATTTGGTCATTGTTAGTTGTGACACTTCGACAATGGAAAATTGCAATTTTGACAATGAATTTGTACAATTTAATAAATTCTAACACTATAGATGGATTCAAAGACCCCCTACTAAATTCTAATACTGCAGATGGATTCATAGACCCATACTAAATTCTAGCACTACAGATGGATTTAGAGACCCTTTTAGGGGGTATCTGAATCCATTTGTAGTGTTAGAATTTAGTGAATTGTAGATCCCCTCATGTGTCACAGTGCAACATTAATGCATGAAGTAGATTTGCACCACTTACATTAACGACCTTATACGTAGTCTTCTGCTCTTGGAGCATAAGCAATTTGCTTATAAGATTTACAACCTTCCTAAGGTATCATAATTAATTTTCAATACATCTATGGTACTCACACTAGTAAAAACCATCATAGGTTGAGATATTGTAAGTACCACAAAGCTAAACTAAAATTGGCCACATAACAATTGGTCATTTATTTGGTCATTTTTAGTTGTCACTCCGACAATGGAAAATTACAATTTTGAGAATGAATTTGTACAATTTACTAAATTTTAACACCACAGATGGATTTAGATACCCCCAACACTGCAGATGGATTCAGATACCCCCTTAGATTACTAAATTTTAACACTGCATATAGATTCAGAGACCCCCAACACTCTAGATGGATTCAGAGACCCCCAACACTGCAGATTGATTTAGAGACCCCCTTAGAAGCGGGTCTCTAAATCCATCTGCAGTGTTGGGGGTCTCTGAATCCATCCGCAGTGTTAAAATTTAGTAAATTGTAACATTGTAGATGGATTCAGAGACATGAGCTAGTGTTAAAACATAATTCCATAGGCGAACCTACTGAAATTTTTGCAAGATCATTTCATCTATACTGTCACATCCAAATCGATGTACTTATCGTGTCCATATCTTATTTCACCATTTTTTCTTTTGTATTATACCTTTGATAGATCCTCCAAGTTGTATCATGTGCATCATCATAGTGTGGTTGAGTCGAGTCTTGGATATTTGTTGTCTTTCCCTCTATGCATTTTCATGTCATGAAGTTGGTGTTATTATGTTTGGCTTTATTGATGTATATGTAACTTCAGAATGTATTTCATCTATGTATTTCATATATATTTATTGTACCCTTATAAGAGATGTGTTATTCCTCTATAAGGAAGTGTCATCATGTGGATTGACAAGTGTCGCAAGTGTGTGTACTTGCCGATGGGTTATTAGACCACCATGTGTGGGGTCAGCCCTGAAATATATATTATATTGCGGATGTATCTAGATAGAAAAGTTGGCCCCATAGTGTAACTGGGCAAATAGGTTAGTATAAATAGAGATTGGGAGATCTTTATTTTGATCATTTGGAAAGTCACACTTCTCTCACTCAGAAAGTGGCGCACTAGTGAGGAGGAGGATCATCTGCTACTAGGAGACTATCTCAGTGTATTTTGGTTGTACTTTGGTTGAGCCATTGCTCTCTCTATCTCTGAGGAAGTTGTGGGGTTTTTCACCTTAGGGTTTTCCCCACGGAAACTCTGTGTCTCTTGTCTCTCATGCTTTTGATTCTTGTGATGCTTGTCATGCTTATTGTGATTGTTATGCATTGATATACTGTATATGTTATTCTCTCAGTAAAGATCCTAGAGTATTGTGAATTAATGCTCAAAATTTAACATGGTATTAGAGCTAACCTGAGAAAAGACATCTTGCAGTGACAAAAACTTGAGTTTCTTGTTTATTGGGTTTCTCTCCATAGTTTTTGGAAAAGAAGTATAGTAGATTGACTCTACTCATCAAGGAGAATCCATTTGTCCAATCAGAATTCAATTCTGAGCATTTTTAGATTTGGCCCTAAAAATTAGGGTTTCCAAAAAAATAGGAATTTCTGAAATCTGAAGACATAGCTGGAAGCTCCTTGCAAAAATCGAAGTTTAGAGCTTTAGATCAAGATTTTTGGCTGGGTAGATCTCCGGGAAACTCAAACCCTAATTCAGGGCTCGCCCTGGTGAACTCGGGAGGACAAAAAGTCAAATCTGAAGGGTAAAACTTTGTTGATCTCAAATTCTTAATGCACCAGGATGATCAGCTCATCAAGGCGCATCTTTCTATCCTTTCAGAAAGTTGAAATTCATATTTTGAATTTTTAGGGTTTTTTCGACAAACCCTAATCGAGGACCAAATCAAGTTTTCAGCATTTCAAGTGGTAAGACCTAAATCTTTTCTATTTCCATTTGAAGTACTCTTTAAAATGTCTCAGCACACCAAGCTTGAGGATAAGCTTGAAGGGGATGATAAATTCCGAGCTTGGAAGTATAGGATTGGGTTAATCCTGGAAGAGAATGAGTTGAACTCATATATAAAAGAAGACATCCCTATCCTAGAGGATGAAGAGGCTAAAGTATTGCATAAGAAGAAATTGGTCAAGGCAAAGAGAATCATTGCTGATTCTATCAAAGACCATCTCATACCCCATGTGTCTTCTCTAAAGACACCCAAAGAGATTGTTGACTCTTTGACCAAGCTATTTGAAGGGAAGAACATAAATCAGAAGATGACCCTGCGGAACCAATTGAAAGGAGTAAAGTTTCAGAATGGAGAAACCATTTAATCTTATTTTTCAAGGGTCTCCCAGATCAAGGAACAACTAGAAGCAGTGGATGAAATGGTGGAGAATGGTGAAGTTGTCATGACCACTCTGAATGGCTTACCTAGGTCATGGGACTCCTTCATTCAAGGAATCTGTGCAAGAAAGAAGTTGATTTCCTTCAGTAGAGTATGGGAAGAATGCTCACAAGAAGAAGCAAGGCTTGTGGCACGAGAAGAAAATATAGGGAATGAAGATCAAGCTCTCACAGTTCACACCAAGAAAGGAAAGTCCAAGAGAGAGCCATCTCACTCCAAGAAATCTTCACATCACTTCAAAGAAAGAAGAATATGCTTCTCCTGTAATGAGAAAGGACATATGGCCATAAATTGTCCCAAGAACAAGAAGGACAACAACTTCAACAACAACAAGAAGGGCAGCAAAAGAAGGTTTCATGCTCATGCTGCTGAGGATGATGAACCACCCAAGAAGAAGTCTAGGGAAGAAAGTGATGATAGTAATGATGACTCATCAAGTGAAGAAGAGTATGTTCTGATCTCTGCTCTCACAGGTACTATCTCCCATGGTTGTAATGATTGGTTAATTGACAGTGGGGCTTCTAAACACATGACTGGGTTTAAGGAATCTTTTGTGAACCTATTTGAACATGAATCACCCCATAAGGTGAAACTTGGGGATGATTATCAATACCCAATCAAAGGAAGTGGTGAAGCCTCCTACAACCTAGATTCTGGAAAATCTTTGAAGATGAAAGAAGTCCTTTATGTACCTGGGCTCAAGAAGAACTTACTCTCCATCTCTGCATTGGATGCAAAAGGTATGAGGGTTGCATTTGTGGATGGCCAAGTCTTAATGTGGCCAAAGGGAAAGACAATAGATAATGCAGTAGTGATTGGAGAGCAAGAGGGAGGTTTGTATAAATTGAAGGGTCAACCTGAACATGCCATGATACATGAATCCATGGAGCCAAGTGAACTTTGGCATAGAAGAATTGCTCATATGCATTATAGGGCACTTCCAATTACAAGCAAGGATGTAGAGGGTCTTCCTGAAATAAAGACCAAACATGAAGGTGTTTGCAAAGGATGTGCAAAAGGTAAGAACATTAAGAAGGCTTTCCTAAGCAGTGAAAGCAAGGAAAAAGATATCTTGGAAATCATCCACTCAGATGTATGTGGTCCTATGTCATCCAGTTCTCTGAGTGGGTATGTTTATTATGTCTCATTTATTAATGACTTCTCCAAGAAGACTTGGGTATAGTTCTTGAAGAATAAAGATGAGGTGCTTGATAAGTTCAAGGAGTTCAAAACCTTGATGGAGAATCAAACTGACAAGAAGATCAAAACATTCAAATCCGACAATGGTGGAGAATTCACCTCAGGTGACTTTAAGAAGCTTTGCAGTGATTCAGGGATTAAGAGGGAGTTGACTGCTCCTTGTAATCCTCAACAGAATGGAGTTGCAGAAAGGAAGAACAGAACAATCATGGAAGCAGCAAGGGCAATGCTGCATGACTAGGATCTACCTATGCATCTATGGGAAAAAGCAGCTAGAACAGCTGTATATGTGCAGAACAGAACACCCCACAAGATCTTGGACAATAAGACACCAGAAGAGGTCTTTTATGGTAAGAAACCTGAAGTCAGACATCTCAGAATATTTGGTTGTCTAGTATACACTCATGTCCCAAAGGAAAAGAGGACTAAACTAGATCCTTTAGGAAAGAAGGGTATCTTTGTGGGTTACAGTGAAAGCTCAAAGGCTTATAGAATATTCTTTCCAGGGTTCAAGAAGATTGATTTCAGCAGGGATGTAACATTTGATGAAAACTCAGCATTCATCAAATCAAGGAAGGCACCTATCAAAGTTTATGAAGAACCTAAGGAAACTAGATTTCAAGACACTACCATGACTGAAGCAATTCCAGAAGTTGTTTGTGAGTTTGAAGATCCGCAAGAACCTGTAGATCCACCCCGTGAGGATAACTCTCACAAGAGGAAACCTGTATGGGATAGAGAGTTCATTCAAGATGCAAAAAGATTTGGCATTCCAGAAGAAGAACACAGATCAAAGAAGAGAACCAGATCACATACCAGCTATGTTGCTTTACTCTGTGATATTATGAACAAAGAACCTTCCAGTTATGAAGAAGCAAAAAAAAAGAAAGAATGGAAGGATGCCGTGGTTGAGGAATACCAATCAATAATGAAGAATGATGTTTGGGATGTTGTCCCAAGATCTAAAGAGAAGTCTGTTGTGACTTCCAAATGGATCTACAAAATCAAGCATGCTGCAGATGGCAGTGTAGAGAAATACAAAGCAAGATTCGTAGCTTGTGGCTTCTCTCAGAAAGAGGGAATAGATTATGAAGAAACCTTTGCACCTGTAGCTAGGTATACTTCCATCAGAACAGTACTTTCCCTGGCTGTAGAAATGAAATGGAAAATACACCAGATGGATGTCAAGACTGCCTTCTTGAATGGTGTATTTGAAGAAGAAGTATATGTGGAGTAGCCACTTGGTTTTGAAATACATGACAGAGAGTCATATGTGTGCAGATTGAAGAAAGCCTTGTATGGCTTGAAACAAGATCCCAGAACTTGGTATGGCAGGATGGACAGTTTCTTATCTAGTTTGGGCTTTACCAAGAGTAAAGCGGATTCCAACCTTTACTACAAGGTTCAAGAAGGGAATCCTGTGATTCTACTCCTGTATGTGGATGACTTATTTGTAACAGGAGATGACAGATTGATTGCAGATACTAAGAGGAAGCTTGCTGCTGAGTTCGATATGAAATATTTGGGAATGATGCATTATTTCCTAGGTATGGAGGTGTGGCAGAGTGCAGGTGGGATCTTCCTTGGTCAAGGGAAGTACACGGTAGATATCATGAAGAGATTCGGGATGATGGATTGCAAGGCCATGGCCACACCTATGGCATCGAATCTGAAGCTTCTATGTGATGCTTCATTTGAGCCGGTTGATGTCTCTATGTATCGTCAGATGATTGGGTCCTTGATGTACCTGACAAACACAAGACCGGATATTTGCTTTGCTGTGAACACATTGAGCCAGTTCCTGACGGATCCGAGGAGTGTTCACCTGGTTGTAGTAAAGCATGTTCTGAGGTACCTGAAGGGTACAGTGGATTATGGGCTCAAGTATGAAGTGAATCAAAAGTTTAACCTGCAGGGTTATGTTGATTCAGATTGGGCTAGCAGTGCTGCAGATAGGAAGAGCACATCTGGATGCTGCTTCAGTATGGGATCAGGTGTGATCTTTTGGTTTAGCAGGAAGCAGTCCTATGTAGCACTGAGTATAGCTGAGGCAGAGTATGTTGCAACCTGTTCAGCTAGTTGTGAGGCAGTATGGCTACAGAAGCTACTGTTTGAGTTATTTGATCTCCCATTGGATGCTACTGGTATCTTCTGCGATAACCAGAGTTGTATGAAGCTGTCTGATAACCTAGTGTTTCATGACAGGTCGAAACACATAGAGATAAAATATAACTATATCAGGGATATGGTGCAGAGAGGAGCTGTGAAGCTCTTGTATGTTGTGATGGACGAGCAGATTGCAGATGTGCTGACGAAGCCACTAGCTAGGGTGAAGTTCGAGTACTTCAAGGAGAGGCTTGGTGTTCTTTAGATCGAGGACACTTCGAGGAAGAAGTGATGGACACATTTGTTGAAGCCATTCCAAGCATGTTGAAAGGAGGATCCTTCACATGGCTGTGGATGTAAGCGCTAGATGATGAGCATCAGGATGATGTTCTAGTTTCTGCTTTGTATGATCAGTTGGATCATTTATATGTATATGTATGTATGCATCATGTTGGATGCTGGATATGATCAGTTGGATCATTTATATGTATGTACGCATCATGTTGGATGCTGGATATGATCAGTTAGATCATTTATATGTATGTACGCATCATGTTAGATGTTGGATATGATCGGTTGGATAATTTGTATGTATTTTGTATATGCATCATGTTGGATTCTTGGACCATGTATCTGTATATGTATCAGGTGGATACATTGTATGATCAGGTAGATCATGTATATTGATATGTATTAGGTATGATCAGGCAGATCATGTATGTTGATGGATACATTGTGTGGATCATGTATCTATGTATCAGGTGGATACACTATGTATGATGATATGTATCAAGTAGATACTTGGTGTGCATCAGATGGATGCATTGTATGATCAGGGTGATCGTGGATGACGAGCTTCTCCAGATGACATGTAGTAGGATGTTGCAGAGATGATGATCAGGATGATCATGTGTACATCAGGATGATGTATGGTGAGTATCAGATGATACTTTGTGGTTGTGGATCAGGTTGTGCAGATGAGCATGTCTGGGAGATCTTATAGGTCGGAGTTGCGTACCCATAATAGCCTGGGATGCTCTTTCGAGACATTGCTCTGGGAGGACATGTAATTTGTGCCCTGGGAGATCTTCAGGTCGGAGTTGTGTACCCGTAACATCCTGAGATGCTCTTGCGAGGTTTTGTCCTATGGCATGTAATTTGCTCCTAGGAGATCTGGATAGGATGAAAAAGGCCTCAGATGCTTCAGCCAAGTTTTTCCATGACCACATGTAATTTGCTCCTGGGAGATCTGGACAGGATGAAAAAGGCCTCAGATGCTTCAACCAGGTTTTGTGGTGGACCACATGTAATTTGCTCTTGGGAGATCTGGACAGGATGAAAAAGGCCTCAGATGCTTCAGCCAGGTTTTGTGGTGAGATCACATGTAATGTGCTCCTGGGAGATCCGATAGGTAGAGTTGTGTGCTCGTAACATCCTGGGATGCTTCAGCCAGGTTTTGTCATGGGTCACATGTAATGTGCTCCTGGGAGATCCGACAGGTAGAGTTGTGTGCTCATAATAGCTTGGGATGTTGCAGCCAGGTTTTATGAAGCACGTAATAAGTCATGAAGATTCCAAAGTATGGCCAGTGATGATGAAGACCTGCAGGTGGTGGGCCTACATCTAGTATGAAAAATGACTGGCTCTGTATAACTTCCTATGATGAGTAGAGTCAGATATTGGTTGAGATAGCCGCAGCAATGACGATGATGATGACGATGATATCGAGAAGAAGACTTGTCTAGCAGAGCTGTGTCGAGAAATACCTTCCTAGTTAAGAGGGAGTGTTGATGTATATGCAAATTTAGAATGTATTTCATATATATATTTATTGTACCCTTATAAGAGATGTGTTATTCCTCTATAAGGAAGTGTCGTCATGTGGATTGACAAGTATCGCAAGTGTGTGTACTTGCCGATGGGTTATTAGACCACCATGTTTGGGGTCGGCCCTGAAATATATATTATATTGTGGATGTATCTAGATAGACAAGTCGGCCCCATAGTGTAACTGGGCAAACAGGTTAGTATAAATAGAGATCGGGATATCTCTATTTTGATCATTCAGAAAGTCACACTTCTCTCACTCAGAAAGTGGCGCACTAGTGAGGAGGAGGATCATCTGCTACTAGGAGACTATCTCAGTGTATTTTGGTTGTACTTTGGTTGAGCCATTTCTCTTTCTATCTCTAAGGAAGTTGTGGGTTTTTTCACCTTAGGGTTTTCCCCACGGAAACTCTGTGTCTCTTGTCTCTCATGCTTTTGATTCTTGTGATGCTTGTCATGCTTATTGTGATTGTTATGCATTCATATACTATATATGTTATTCTCTCAGTAAAGATCCTATATTATTGTGAATTAATGCTCAAAATTTAACAGGCTTGTCATATTGGTCACATTCATATTTTGTTTGAACAAAACCATCGTCATTTGATCATGGATAATTTTAGGGGCTATATATAGCCCATGGGCTATATTAAGGGGGTTGCAAAAATTTAGTGGGCTATTTTCTTATATGGAAAGGGTTTTTTTCAGCTAAAATATATTCTCCCAATATTTATTAGAACAATAATAAATCTAAAATGAATAGCCTCCTGTATATTAATGAGGAAAATGAAAAAAACTATTTTTTGCCTTAGAAAACTCTCCCTCCAATCTATCTTTCCCCCCAATTTCTAGAGAAATTCTAGTGAAATCATTCCTTCGCCCCCAATTTTCAGTAATGGAGGCTCCCAAGGGTTATTTCGCCCTCCATTTTCCTTGTAGTTTAGGCATATGGTTGCATTCGCCTGTATTTTTAGTCAATTTCATGTGATACCTTCTTTGAACCATCGATTTCCAGTATTGGAGGGAAAATCAAGGGCTATTTTGTTCTATATAAAGGCTACAGTGATTCATGGTTCACACACATCAGATTGCGCTTCAAGGTAAAGGTTCTAGTTGATGTGATTCCACTTTTCATTTGTAGTTTTCTCGACATTTTAATCTTCGCATAACATATCCATTGGTGAAAGCTCGGGTCTTGAAGGGGCATGTCACACATGCAATTTATCAAAGAATACAAACTTGTATCATGCTTTTTATCCAATAATTAACATGGTATTCTTTTTATCATGCCTTTTATCCACAGTTACAATATATTATTATATTGTAAGTTTACCTTTTATCATGCTTTTTATCATGGATGCTTTTTGAGGCATGTTGAATTCTAGGGAACTCTTGATTCTTAGGGCTCATTTGGTCTTATTAGGGTTTTATATTATCCTAGGAGTATTGGTTCCATGAAAGTGTTATAGAGCTCAAAATATATGATTTATTTTATTCCTTTTAATGTTTAAACTATCAGTTGACATTTATATGTTGTTAGTGGATGCTACTCTTGATGGAGAGACACCGCATGGTTTTTGTATATTCAAACTGAATTTGACCCAGTTGTTTAAAATGTGCTTTTATTAAGATCTTGCTCTGCAATTATTATTGGATCTAAGGCGTTAATGAGATGTATATGTTCATATTTTATGTATGTTATTGTTGATGTTTTGAATGTTTGTAATATAAATGAATTCACACTAATTATAATGGAAAGACTACGGTGGAATGGTCATTATTTTGGTTTTCTTGTAGAGTTGTCCAAAGCGTTATGGCAGATTCTTTTATTTGTATTGAAAAGTTCGTAATTGGTATTATTTTTTATTCCCACTGCCAAGTTCGTCAATTTTATTTGTGACCTAAATTTTTCGGGTTTGGCACTTGTTTTACGATATTTTGTTTTTTGTAAGGGTCATTCAGAAGTAAAATGTTTTTGGGTGATTTGTTTTGATGTGTAATTTCTATCATCATCCAGAAATGGATCTAGTTATGTATGATAAATATATGATTTAGTTGGAACATGATACTTCATTCCCATCATGATTGTATATAATATTTACAGGGCATGTTTTACCTAAGATGTAGACATTATGCTATTTGATATCTAGTCTTCTGCATTCAATGCGGGTGCTAAAACAATTTTACCACATTTTGCATGCTTTCAAAAATTTCAAGGACATGGATACAAACACCTCCTCAAATAATCTGAGAAAACGTAGTCTCTAACAGAGTAGTTCTAATGATATGAGTGATGATGCATTAATGTGCTTTCTATTCTTGTTAGTGTATGTTCTTATTTCTAATAACCATTGCAAGTTTCTAACTAACTCTAAAACTTCCAAATCAAATGACATAATTCATATTTTGATTGTCAACAAAAGAAAGGAAAAAGCAGCATTTGTATCTATAAACATATAAGTAGGTTAATTTTTTCTTAGAGGGTAGCTTAAAAATGAGAGATTTGGAAAATAAGCTAATTGGGAATTCATACACTATATTAAGGTTGAGGGTCTTGATAGTACACCACATTGTAATGATGGTCCGTGGGTGATATAATCACTCCACAGTGTGTAGTGTTCAATTCTATCAGTTTTTCGGTATGTCAAGATTTGGGTCCCCACATGTCCGTTGGACTATTAAGGGATGAGATAAAAAGTGGATTCCCCACTTGCCATGAATCTAGGTAGTGTAGTTGTGTTTCACCAACACCTCCAATTGTGAGTGACCCGATACTTCTTGTGAAATGTATAAATAAATCCCTCCTCTCCTCATTCATGCATTTGTTCATTTGAGGGTCTAGGAGTCAAGCTCTGGTATATTCTCTTCTAATGCACTAGCAATCTGCAGAATCAAAAGCTGGGCCTTTATAGAAAAATATTCACCAAGACATTACAAGGTTTTATAATATGATGAAAGTTTCGCCAAGTTTTTATAATATTTTATAATTCAGTGAATTATTCGCCAAGATTTTACAATATCTTATAATTTAGTGAAAGATTCGCCAAGATTTTATAACATTTTATAATAGAATGAAATATTAGCCAAAAAAGTATATATACATATTATATTATTGATAAGATAGCCTTCAAATTTTCCTATATATTAGGGATATTCGCTCATTTATTATACATATAAATTTCAGGGGTGTTCTTAAAATTATCCGTTAGCAGTCTGTTAAAGTTTTGACTGCAAGTTCATGTATTTTGTGTCATCATGTTACCTACAAATTGTCAAATTCACAACCTCCATTAATTCTCCATATGCATCCATTCATCATGGTTCTCCCCACACCTAAGTTCAGAAAGTTATAAAGTCCCCCTTGGGTCTCTCCTATACAAAAAATCACCAATTTATCCTCCATTTTGAAAAGAAAAAAAAATCCTCCCTTTCTGTAAAATTCTTTAAAAAAAACGAGTCACCATGATTCTAATATTTCCTCCATTTACATTAAATAGTTTAAATATTAATATATTAAATATTTATTATACATGTTAATATAATATACAGTTAATATAGTTTTTATATTAATATACTATTTAATATAATATGTATATTTTATAATATAATTATTATATGTAATATATTAATGATGATGATGATGATGATGCACCCAATTTTGCAAGGATTTACCAAGCTTTTTGCAAGGATTTGTTTCCAATTTTTTGCGCCCAATTGCACCCAATTTTTTTAAGTTCTATTAAGTCAATGATTAGTTTGATAATGAAAAATTCAATGAGGCATAGAAATTTCCTTGTTCAAAGAAAAATAAGATGATTATGAGAACACTTCACTTCTCTCGACACAAGAAGTTATATGAAAGGGGAAAAAATCAAAACCCAACTTTGATTGTTGAATGTTAGATAAGGGAATCTTACCATGACCATTGGGATCCTACCCCTACCAAGGAGCACATGACCTTGCTAAGACACTATGTGCTACCTAGGATGCCAAAGATGAATGAAATGAGGAAAAATGTACTCATTTTAACAAGGTATAATGGATAAAAAAATTATCACAAAATATTAGCAAATTCCTTTTTTCTTATGATAGATGGTAGAAGGTGATTTATAGCAAGAATATTGACAAATTTTTTTCTTAAATATGGTAGAAGCTAATTTATAGAAAAAATATTAACAAACTCCTTTTTCTTAAATATGATAGATGGTAGAAGGTAATTTATTATTCAATATACCAACACCTTGAAAATCAATATATATTAGTACCAAACTATCATAAACCTAACATTACCTAACATATGATAACAATGGCTCGAACGCTTCATTGGAAAGGAATGCACATGCAATAAAATTCCTAACATTACCTAACATATGATAAGAAGGGATCAAACTCTTCATTAACATGGCATGGAAAACAATAATGATTAGATCCTAGGAATGAATTGATGGCCCATAAACAAATGCTAGATTATTATTGTTTGGGTGAAGAATTTGATTTTGGTCCCATTCCAAAATATTTGAAGGTCAACAATTTAAGATAAACCCCTATTGCTTGAGACACAATTCAAATCATTCAAAAATCAATTTCTTGAGCCGTGGCGAGTGATGTTTACATAACGAACCCTAAATGGTGAAGAAGTGAGACCAAGGAAATAGAGAAAGGTTCCCTAGTTGCATGTTCCTATGCTTGTATGATGCTTCCTAATCGAGTGGTTTCTTGAGCTAAAGGAAAGAGAAAAATGTTTTGAATCACTAATCCCTTGAGCCTGAGCCGAGGGAATACAATTTACTAACACAATACCTCTTGCCTCTTGTGTGAAGCAATTTACATAAATCAATTTCTTGTTCTTCTTGTTCCCTATTTGTTCATGTTGTTTTTATCGAAATTGGGGTTTTCCCTTCAGAGAATCACAAATTCGTAGGGATTCGGTGGGGATCGAAGGTGGGAAGCAACTGGCAGGGGGGTTTTTTCAATGCTGTCATTAATTTGCAGAAAAATCTGGAGAATGGAGAGTCGGAATGCATGATTTTGATTAATGTCTCACCTAAGGAATCCAATTGACAGTATTGGTAGTGACGGTAATACAAACAATAACAATAAAAATAGTGATACATGTTTGACCATGAAGAAACCCAAGTCACGGTATGTTCTTTATTCATTCGATTAGTATGGGGTCCAACATTATCTTTCATCGGAGGACAAAATGATGGTGGATTTGAATAAAAAAGGATCCTTGGCCTATGAAATCACTGCCAATTTGTCAAGAAACAAGGCCATGCTCCTGCAGTCCGCCAAGAATTTGGTCATCAAACCATTTAAAGGTAAAACTATGTTCAAGGGTTTCTTTGACTAGTTGTTTTTTTTCTTTCCAAAATGTAGGCTCTTGTTCACAGGGTGTAAACTATCCCGTTGTATGATGTGTCTATCATGGACCAATGAATACGATTTCAACAAACATTGCCTTTGACAATACTTTTACAACAAACAAAAACCTAAACTAACAATTGCAATATTGTATTATGTTCCGTGGTTGAATGGATGCATTCAATGAATTAGAATTGCAACTATGCATGCTAATTGTATGAAGAAAAATCTATATGAGATGTTATTTGTTGCTTTAGTCCCCCATCGTTCATTTTATTCGTTCAAGTGATTGTGAGAGCATACCAGTTTCTGTGAATTGGAGTTCATTTCATCCTATCCATGAGATCTAATCCTTGGACTTGGAAAAAGAGGGTTCCTTGGAAGTGACTTAGGTCCCCTAGAATACTTTTAGAATGGAACTAATACCCTCCACATATTATACACATATATGGAGTAATGGTATCAAGTTTTGGTGGCTAAATCTCTCTTCTTGGTGTGTTTATCACTGATATTTGGAACTTTCTGAGTTAGTTAATATTGAGAATCAACCATGTTTAACTAATTTTGTTATTCGTTCAACCACAAACTCAATGGATTTAAAGATAATAGTCATCTAGTTGAAAATTATGAGGTTTACCTCAGTGGTTGATTTTTTATCAAAATAAGAAACAACGGTTTGTTGATTAGGAGGTTTCAAGGCATATTTGCATAGAAACGAAGACACAATTATATATCTAAGCAAAAATATGTTATGTAATTGTTGTTTGGCACTCATTCTAAGTAGTTTTGAAGTCTAATTTTTGACAAAACAATGATTTTTATACACATATATGAAGTTTTTTGTTTGTTTTTATTTAGTAGAAGCCAAATTTAATATTCAAAACACTTAAGGATCCCCCCTTGAGGATGATAAGTAGCTACCTCATTTGCACACCATTCTCCCAACTCATCAAGAGCATAATTAATTGCCCTCAACTTTTGCCCTAAATTTCCAGCTCCATCACTTTCTATTCTTTCATATACACCATATACAAGTTGAAACTCTTGTTTGGAACCTACATCTCTTGCACCCATAAATTGTCATTTGCTTCTTTTAGAACTTGCATGGGAAAATTCCCCACAACTGCGTCCATTTTTTTTTATTTTGCTCATATAAAGACCACAATGTGTCTACTTTATCATATACCACCACAAATTTTGATGGCATAGGAACATGATTTTCAAGCTCCTTCCTATATTTTATGGTGCACACAATAGAATCAAGCTTTCTTTCAAGATTTTGTATTTTTATTTCAAGAATATGAGCTATATCTATGTCGTAGATTCCCCAGCTAAGGAAAAAACAGTTCTGGAAATTTTTCCCTGTATGTCCTTGTTAGCATTAAAATCGTCTCTAAATATGAGCTCCAAAAATTGTGCCCAAATTCCCCTTAGTGGAAAAAAAAGATCAATTGTGGAAATGAGGTCTGGATTTTGGAAGTGTGCCCAAATTCTCCTTATTGGACAAAAAATATCAGGTATGGAAATGAGGTATAAATTTTGGACGTGTGCCCCAACTAAGAAAAAATGAACTCTGAAAATTAGCACCAAACAATGTGCCCTAGATGCCTTTACTGAACAAAAGATCAAGTCTAGAAATGAGATTTGTGTTGACCTCCATTTTAGTAAAAAGATAAGTGCTTGCAAAGCATTTCAATATGCCTGTTACACCAAAATATCGTCACCATGAGTTATGTGTCCTCTATATGCCTCAATTCCTAAAGCACTCGGGCTAAATGATCAAATGGAGAGTTGATGTTCCCCGTTTAACATTATGTTGTCACCCCAACGTGCCCTGCTTGTTGGCAAGGTGCGTTAGACGCGTTTTGCACATTGGCAGAATGCATTGGTGATGCAATTTTCCCTTGTACAAGAAGTGTCACCCTTAAATGACATGATTTGCTAGTGTGCAAGGTGCGTCGTTGTTGGTTAAAATGGAAAAAGAGAAGCTTAGAGCGACTTCTTGAACCTTTGGTTGTGTGGAGGCTTATCCCTACATGTTAGGGAAGGTGGCACTCGATCCCCTTACCTAGTGGGATGAACCCTTATGTTTCTCCCAGAAATATTCAGCCTCTCCTATCCTCTTAGACATATAAATATGAACCCCCTCTCCATTGTTAAGGGAGGAAGGATATAGTACCTTCATGCGGGTGAAATTCTGCATGGATATCCTTTTCATCCATAGAAGCAAGTAGGATTTGATCTTTTGAGGCTAAGATAATTCGAATGGTGTTATGAATTCAAAGCTCGGTTGTAACTATCTCTCTTTGTACTTTCTGTAATTGCATTAATACAAATTCTTCCCATAAATATCTTGTCATTATAGATTTTAGGATTGGATTCTTTGACTGCTAATCTAGATCGATTTCATGATTATATGCCATCACTACTTGTTTGTTTCCACTTGTTTCATGTTTTGCAGCTGAATATCTGGAGATCAAATATTTGAACCAAGCAAGATGAGAGGAATTATGTTTATAAGGTGAGTTATATCTTGGATTACTTTGCAATTTAATCACTCTAGGGAAGTTGTTTGTATTGTGTATATGTTTTGTTCTAGATATGAACCATTCAGAATAGGGAGATCCGTTTATGTTTGCATTTACATATTGTACATAAACAAAATTGGCGACTTCGCCGGGGAGATATAACCCATAAGTTTTGATTTGTTTGTGATTCTTGGATTTTTATTTCCATTCGATTATCCTCTTAATTGCCTCTTTATTTATTGGATTTGATCATTAGGGAGCTTCTTGGTGATCCAAACTCTGATTGGGATTTCTTATCAAGTCATTTATATTTTAGATTGTTGATACTTTTCATTTTTCATACTTGCATCCCGTTCGACACACCTGGGCAGTTTTGTTCCTGCATCACTGTAACTCTTACGCGCCTTACCTTTAGGCAGCTTGTGTCACTGACACTTTTCCCCCATTTGCAGCATGCGTCACTAACATAATTCTCACTTGTGTAAAGCGCGTCATTGGCCTTCCAATGCTCTGGTGTACCCTTGCAGGGCACGCCGTGCTTTAAAAATTGGTGCACACATTTATAAAATATCCCAAAGTGATTTTGGCTTGGTTTCTTGAGGTTTGTATGTTGTCCTTGACATCCATAGAGTCTCATAGACACGGTGTGCTTTACCTTTGATTTGTTGTTGAATTTTAGAGTTTGATTTGAGTCTTAAGTAGTCAAGCGAGTGTCACTCCGGTTGTGGGAAATTTCAATCCCTCATGAGGACATTTAGTCTTGTGACTCCTTCTGAGTTTGTCTGATTCTGTTCACTCTTAATTCTCATCCCTCTAATAGTTAGTTGTTGTGATTTTTTGCAAAAATTTGTGTGCTTTTGTGTGTTGTTTCGAGATCTTGGGTGATTAATGTTTTTTGAGAATTTCCAATTGATTAAAGATTGCAGTAGAAAATATTCTCTAGTTATCTGGATTTAGGATTAAGAGAGTAGCATAATTCTTAGATTCATTAAGTGCATTAGTGTGAAAATCGAGAATTTCTTATTATCTCCATTTCAAGCACGTTACTTGGAATTGGTGTAAAGAGTTTTTTATGTTTTGAAATAATCATTTAACAACCTTTGAAAAAGCTAAAAGTTTATTAATGATTATCACTTCTTGGTTTTAAAAAGTTCTTTTTATTTTCCTTGAAAGTTTTGAGCACATTTAATCCTTATCAAAGTATTCAAAAAATTAGTGAAAACTCTTGTATTTTTTATTTTCTCCCCATCCCTTTTGATTTTCATTCCAAAAATTAGAGTTATTTCCATCAAAACAGGAATTCCGCTTTTCATTTTTGCTCATAGGTTTGCTTAAGTTGAAAAGAAAAAGATAAGAAAAAATATTTTTGATTTGGTGTTATTTTCATTTTTGTTGGATCATTTGAAAGAGTACTTTTTGCTCTTTTGGTTAAAAGAAAGTAAGGGTGCTTTGTTCATTTTTACTATCGGAAAAGAAAATATTTCTCCTTACCCTAATTAGTTTTCATTGAAAAGAAAAACGAGACTTTCATTTTCATATAGATTAGTTTTTCATCTTTTTTAAATTCCAAGTCTACATTTCATGCATTCACCTAACCGTACAACTTAAAATCAAGCGGTAGCCTAGGTTACAATTGTATAGAAACTCGTGTTCTAGGTTAGAGATGTGTTTTGACGTCTTAAAGCGTGGTAGTTGTCATTATTTTCCTGCGCTGCATCCCGAGGGCTTGTAGTTCTTCCACGTACCAGTCGGCATATCGAATGGCCTTTCACGTACCTTCAGGTATATAGAAAGGTACTTCACGTACTCGATAGTATATCAGAAGGCTCTTGTCTCATGGTTGTCCATTAGAAAACACCACTATGGATTGGACCTCCCATGTACCTTGAGTATATCGGCGTACCCCACTAGGATACCTGAAACCATCTCAGTTAACCATTGGCCGTCTTGGCTTGAAAATACACCGAGAACATCACTTGGGGAGCTAATACGCATGCATCTCCACGTATTTAGGTTATACGGTCAGGGGTACGGTTCTAATCCTCCCTGGTTAGTGCTCTGAAATATTGGTCTGAGTATAACTATTGGACCCTATAGTATATTGCAACTTGCGATGCCTTGATAATCTCATTAGGTTCAAGACTTTTGAATCCCACATATCACATCACTTTTCTTTTGGATTGAGCTTGAGTAGGCCTTGAAGTGTGTTTTTTTCTTTTTTAGAAGACTCTTAGGAGAAATTTTACATCAGCCACCCCGGATGAGTAGCCCTTAAGAAGATCCCATAGAATATTAAAATTTCCACCTGAATATACCCTTAACCAAGAGGAGAACTCGGGAGCAAGTATGGATCAACCGACAACATCAGGATCACATGGAGAAGAAAATATACCAATATTGAAACAGGAGTAAACCATTCTTCTCCTGTAAATCCACCTATCATTGATCGTACCATACCTTTGTTAGTGGAACAACCTCCTTCGCATGAAACATCTTTCCATCACTCGCTTGACGGTCTCCCTAGAGCTACCGATTGGATTTTCAATCGACCCCCGACTGACCCGATAGTGACCGCATTTGGTACAACCGCATAATTTTGGGCAACTTCCCTAGGTCATAACATTTTCGATTTTGGTTCACTTCTGATGGTGGAAACTCCATCGTGCCGCTTCTGTCCCCGATGGACTCCTAACGATGCATTTATCACACCAGTTTACGAGACCATTGATAGTTTACGTACATTCAGTGACCATATTAGGCACTAGAGTTTTCCTCCAAGACCCAATCCGGAAGTACCAGTCCCCGAACAACATTCCCCCATACACTCATTTTATTTTTATTCACCAGGAATATCAACACCTATCATGACCACTTATGAGCTAGGCCAACCATATTTTCCATATGGTACAACTCCAGACCATTTGGCTGGTTCTACACCTCACTTGAACCCAACAACTAGAGGGAAACCTTCAACTACTATTAACTTCATAACCGAAACACCACCTCCACCTCAAAACTTGAGTGAAGGTTATCCCCTAGTTAGTAGTCAACATATGAGTATGGGTCAACCTACCATTAGTTGTGAACATATGCTTACTTGGAATACTCCAATGAGTGGAAAATTTTCAATTGGGGGGGAACCCCTAGTCAGTGGACAAAACCTAACTAGGGGGCATCACCCAGTTTTCCCCCCAGTTAGGGGGGAAAATGTGAGTGGAGGGTATCCTTCAAATATGAACTATACTATGGTTGGAAGTTCACTCCTAGCCATGGGACAACATATGTGGGCACATAAAATGGGGGGAACATCTACTTGGAACCAACCCCCATGGGGGCATACATAACTAGGAAATCATCACGTTGTTATAGGTAAAAAATATCCAGGAAATATTTTTCCCGGATTACCTTATCCCTGAAACATGAAAACCCCATGGGGGAATCATAATTTTCCACCGAATGGACCTCCAATTGATGGACCACCCCCCCCCCACCTCCACCACTTGCCCCAACTCCTCCCACACCACCTGTCCCACATCCATCTGGGGGACCCCCATACTCCAGTGGTGGACCGCCCTACTCTAGAGGAGGATCCCCTTCAGGTCCACCTCCCAATATGGGAGGCCCACCTCCATATGGCCAACACTTTATGGGAGGACGTTATGATCAGTCAATTCATGGTCCTACGGGTACCCAAATTCCTACTCAATATTACCAATATCCACAGCCAAATTGAAAAAAAACCATTTATGGCTACGTTAGATCTACTAGACCTGTTTCGTTTGACCAATGATTCCATCCAACACGGTATAAACTGGCTAACTATTCCTGTGAAGTTACCATCAGACATACGGAAATTCGATGGAAAACCTAATTACGACCCTAAGAACCACGTAATGACTTACCATTTGTGGTGCTCTTCTAACTCCTTAATGGATATGATTCCATTCGTCTGAGGGTGTTTCAACGAACCCTCACCGACACTTCTATGAAGTGGTACATTGAGTTACCACCACATTCTTTCCCCAATTTTTGATCTCTAGCTATGGCCTTTCTAACTCATTTTCAGCTACCGATCCACTATGAAACCGACACGGATCTTTTGATGTCCCTCCGACAATCAACCTCCACTCGCATTTCAGATCATATTCAAGAGTGGAGAAGGAGGTGTCGCTTCATCAAAGATCCTATTTCGGACCAGTTACTCGTCGATTGGTTCTCGAAGTTCTTACTACCCATCATATCTAAAGACGTGACTATGGGAGGGGCCGTTACATACGAACACGCTATTTCAGGTGCTCAGTATTTATACTTAGTTTATGCTTGATCTGGCACCTTATATGACATTATTCCTAACGCCCCATGCCATATACACGGCCTGAAAAAAAACTCCTATGGGATCACATGCTGATGGAATCATTGGTTCCATTCATTCCCAACCGGCTACCCAATCAGGTGGATCACAGAACCATCATAGTTCGACTCCATCCTCGCCATAGGCTGGCACCGACACCAATTGATCACCTTGCCCTGCTTCCACCTCAAAAGTGAATTTAGTTCAATCTGCTTCACCTCAAAAATCCAGTGGAAAAAAGAAGAACAAGGGTAAATCTAAGAAATCTTCTAATCAGCAGGAACCAGAAAACTAATTCCGGTGACATGAAACAAAAATAGAACGTCAAATATCCTTGTTTATTGTGTGGTGATGATCACTTCATGAAAGAATGTCCACATTGTGAATAAGTGCAAAAGTTCCTTAAAGGAAACCCCACACCCATAGTTTCAACTGATCCCTTCCCCACACAACAACATCAAATTATTACACAACCACCCCCTCCTTCTCAAGGAGAACCGTCCACAACCGCTCATATCCTCATGATGCGTAGCGAAATGGTCAACTTGTCTACCAGGTCCCACACATAAGACTCTATTTCTAATAAGGAATATAACTGAGGTAATACCGAAAAATCCTTCGCATCTACATCTTCCTTCTCCTCAAGGTCCTATGTTCATAGATAAACCTTTCCCAGATACAGTATTGCATCCGACAAAGAGCACAATTATAAAAGCAGTTTTTAACCATAATTCCTGGGCCACCCATAACTACAATATTGTAGAGAATCTAACCCAGGACCCTTGTGATATGTCGATGTTAGAAGTATTACAAAATTGCCCCAATCAGTGTATGACCTTGTTATCTGCTATAGGAGTAGTAGATCTTGATTCCTCCAACACCATTATGTTCAAATTAGAGTATTTCAAGACAACGCTTTCCCACCAATTAGCGTTTCAAATTGAGACCAATTTTTATGGGAAAAGTATCCATCGTACTATTTTAGACAAAGGATCCTCTACTTTCATTATGTCGTTATCCTTCTAGTGATCCATAGGATCTCCTGAGTTGAACCACTACCCCACTACCTTGAAATCATTCGATAGACGTGTATTTCAACCCCACGGGATGTTACAAAACTTAGTCATAGATTTGGAAGTGGTCTTTGCCCCATTGGATTATAATTTGTTACTAGGTTGAAATTGGTTCTATGCCATGACCGCGGTCACATCATCTATCTTCCGCATAGTGCAGTTTCCCCACCGTGGGAAAATTGTCACTATCGACCAATTAGATTTTTGTACATTAGACACCACTACTCATCATGTGGATAATGTCTCTCTTTTGGGCCATTCTTCGCAAATATATGAGAGTGTGGGGGTAGGAATCCTTAAAGACTCATCTGTGATGGGAGTCTTTCCAACACCAGATCCCCCAAACCATGCTGCCAAGGTGAACATGATCTCATCCATGATCCCTACCTCATCCAAATCAATAGACCAATGGGTTGTACTCAATTTGAATCATATGGATTTGATTGGAGATGTGATTCCTCTTAGCCCTACTGAATCCACTTATGAGGCAATCCAATCAACACCCAATTTATTGGATGTCCACTCCAACATGGAATCCAACCCCAGTTCTCTACCACCACAGTGGAACTCATCCTTATCATCACTTGATCCTCTACTCCAGAATTTTTATTCTGATGATTCCATCATGGATATTATGAGCTTGGATGAGCCCCTATGGGAAGACCTCCATCATCGATCATCCTTCCTTCCGCCTCTTGATATAGTAGAGAACACGATTCATACCCTTGTTTCACCAGATGTCTTTTCCCACCCTCAATATTCTATTCTTACCCAGGATACGGTAACTGAGGGAAATTTGGAAAACATCACGCCTACCGTCACTATAGACATCTCGGTAAAACCAAGCATCATGGAAAATATTCACATAGTCCAAAATTGTTCTCCCGATGAAATCAAGACTTTTACGGCCTTATTTAAATAGTTCCGTGATGTATTTGCATGGATTTACGAGGAAATTCCTTGGATTGATCCTGCCATTTTTATGCATGAGATTCAAACATATCCCGACACTAAACTTGTCAAATAAAAACTCTGTCCTATGCACCCTAGGAATACTGCGGCTATCAAAGAAGAGATAGAAAAGATGTTGAAAGCTGGGTTTATTTATTTGGTTCCCTTAACAGATTCGATCTGCATTGTCATCTCAGTTTCCAAAAAACAGGGCACCATTAGAGTTTGTGTCGATTCTATGGATCAAATAAGGATTGTCCCAAGGACAATTACCCTACCCCATTTATCGACCAAATCATTGACAACTATGCAAGAAGTGTCATATTTTCTTTTATGGATGGATATTTTGGCTATAATAAGATTGAGATCCACCCAACCAACCAACATAAAATTTATTTCATCTGCCCATGGGCCACATTCACATATCAGAAACTCCCCTTTGGTCTTAAAAATATTGGTGCCACATTCTAACGGGCCATGTCGTATGCCTTCCATGATGTGAAGGGTTTTGTGGAACCTAATATCGACTATCTTCATGCTCATTAACATCGTCGTGACTTACACATCGATTATCTCATGGATGTATTCCTCAGATGTCAATGATACAATATCCATCTAAATCCTCATAAGTGCATATTCTGTGTAGAGTCTGGATGCCTCCTAGGCTTCATCATTTCTAAATATGGGATCCGCATTAATCCCCTCAAAGTGGAGGCTATTGTTGCCTTACCACCACCCATGGATATTACAGAGCTTCATAGTTTGCAAGGGAAGGAAAACTACCTACGTTGTTTCGTGTGTAATTTTGCGGAGAAAACACAAGGATACATGTGTTTGTTAAAGAAGGACGTCCAATTTATTTGGGATGACTACACCTAATAGGACTTTGACAATATCAAACATGTTATTACTCACGTGCCTGTGTTGAAACCACTAGATCACACCAAGGATTATATCCTTTATATCGTTGCCTCTACTTCAACTATTGCTATGATTTTAGTACAAGAATATACCAACACGCAGGAACATGTGATATACTACCTTAGTAAGGGTCTCATTGACTCTTAAACCCGTTATTCACATGTAGAGAAGTTAGCTCTGGAAAGAGTCATTGTTGTTCAGAAGTTCCGTCACTATATCCTACTCCTCACTACCACTATTATTTCCGACTATAACCCTATGTACCATGTTCTCACGCGTGACGTATTAGGGGGAAAATATTTGTGTTGGATTGTGATTCTTCAAGAATTTGATCTCCAGTTTGAGAAGGCCAAATCCAAGAAGTCTTTGGTATTTGAGGAGCTCATTTGTGATCTTCCTCGTACTAATCAAGAATATGAGCCCATTGAATCTCTCCCTGATGAGTCCTTGTTTCTGGTTAGTACTTCTAACCCTTGGTATGAAGATATCACATTGTATCTCCATATCCAACGCTTTGGTCCTCATTTATCCCGTGGGCGAACGTCGTTGTATCTGTCACCATTCCAAATATTACCTAATAATTGGTGATACATTATACCGTCATGGCATTGAATCCATTCTTCGACGTTGTTTAACTCATGAGGAGGCCAAGAATGTCCTAAATGATTTCCACTCAGGGGCATGTGGCAGTCATCTTTCTAGGATGTCTACAACCCAGAAACTATTACGCGTTGGATACTACTGGCCGTCCATTTTCAAATATTGTATGAAGGCAGTCAAGAAGTGTTATCCTTGCCTTATTTTTCATTATAAAAGGCACTTACACCCAGCCCCACTTCATCCAGTTATCGCCGTTGGTCCCTTTGCAAAATGGGGCATCGATTTCAGGAACTGTAATCCTACCTCGCCTGGGGGGAATGGTTATTTCATTATCGCAGTTGACTACTTTACCAAATGGGACGAGGCTATGCATACAAACAAGGAAGACGGAGAAAATGCTGCACTCTTTATGTTTAACCATATCATTGCAATATTTGGAGTCCCGCAAGCCATCGTCATCAATCACGGATCACATTTCCAAAACAAGAAGGTGGATGAACTAAGCACCAAATTGGATTTTCGGCATGAAAACTCAACCCCCTACTACCCTCAATCAAATGGACAAGTATAGGCCATTATCAAGGTCTTGAAAACCATGATTCAACACATGGTGGGTACACACAAGTCAAATTGGCATGTGATTCTTTTTTCATCCCTTTGGGTATACAGGACTTCCATTAAAAATGCCACTGGTTTCACACCATTATAGTTGGTGTATGGACTTGAGGAAGTGTTTCCTATTGAGTGCAAGATTCCATCTCTAAAACTAGCGTCAAACTCCTATCGAACACGACTACCGAGGAAGAATGATTCTTATACTTGGAAAAACTTGACAAAACCCATCGTGATACAGCTCTAGCTAACGAAGTGCATAATAAACGCATCAAGGCCCATTACGATAAATCAAATAAAACCCTGTATATTCAATGATGGTGATTTGGTCCTTACTTACGACCAAAAACACGATAAGTTGGGGGTAGGAAACCTTGATTCCATGTGGCATGGTCCATATATAGTGAAACATGTTTCGGAAAAGGGAGCCTATGAATTAGTTGATTATGATAGAACATATCTAGGGGATCCTCACAATGGGATCTACCTAAAGTGGTACTATGCTTAAGTATTTTTTCATTATTACTTTGTATATATTGCACATTGTTGAGCCCAGAATTGGCCCTTTTTAGTTATCATTATTCATCTTTCCTGCCCCTGTCCTACACTATTTATCCTGGCAATCAAACCTATTGTCCTTACCTTATCCCCCAAATTACCAAGGTATGGCTGACCATTGTTTTATTTTATTAATGCTTATGATTGTGATAATTAAAGCTGTGCATCTCTCAAATTGTGCTAACATGTTGCGATTTATGAAGGTAGTTGAGACAAATGGATTGCAGGAAGATCAGGGCTGAACAAGTCATAAAGAAAGGGATGTTCGTTCCTTGTAGAAGGTTCCTTGGGGCTCGAATAGTCGTGACAGGGCAGCTGCAACAGAATTTGCTATCTTAAGTATGTTGCTGCTCGAGTCTAGCTATGAGCTGGAAGGACCGCCACTCTTGGGTCAATTAATAACTCTCTCATATTTGGATATTTCTGTTCTGCCACGCATTGTAACAGCTAGATTATTTAGGGCACCTGAAGATCAAAGATCTTCATGGCTGCCCAATTATGGGATTAGATGTTGCGATTTGTATGTATAAATAGGGTGAGTTGTCTCGACTCAGGGGTTGAACAACAAACAATTAATTCATTTTGTATTAGCAGCCGAGCAAAACTGTGTACTCATTCTTCTGTTAATATAAGGGGTTACTTCTGAGCTAAAGAGTGTGTTGTTCAACCAGCGTCTCTGTGTGAAGACTGGGCCCGTCTTCCACAGAGATTCCTGAGTTAAGATAGGATTTTATCTTTCTTGTTGTGTGATGCTTTGTTCTTTCCTTTGTACGCAGCAGCAATATTTATTGTGTGGGTTTCCCAGTAAAAGATTACATTTTTGTGAGATTGGTGAATGGTGTAGAATAACAGTCGACTGAGTCAGGGTTGCTTTATGCATTTCAATTTCTGTTCACACTGCCGTGTTCATCTTACAGCTGAGACGTGATCCCAGGAGCTCTTACAATTTAGCTTTCCTGTTATGTGTTGATTGATTTCCATTCTACAATTCAATTTCTTAGAACAGCTGCTTCAATCTTTTTCATTTGAAATTCTAGAGTAATGTTCAGTTTATGATTTATGATTCCTAGATTGATTAGATCAGACAAGTGATTGTTTTAGAAAGTGAATGAGATTTCCTTTTTGCAATTATTGATTAGATCAGATACCATTTCTTATTGATGCATAATAGAAAAGAATTGTAGTATAGCAGTTAGAAGGCAATTGGGATTGCATAGATTCTTGGGATGAACATGGATGATAGAAGATAAAAATATTCACTTCTAATGGTTTTGTGTTTAAGCATATATTGTGCACTTATCCTTTGAAATAAAAAGACTTTCTCGGGTTGACAATAAATTTCATATGCTCTGTGTGTTGGTAGTAATTTATTTGCATATAAAGTGCTTGACATTTTGGCGCCGTTGCCGGGGAAGGATAAAAATTAAACACTAGTCATTAGTTGCATCTGGTAATCGCTTTTAGACAGTCTTTTTGTTTGTTTTTGAAATGATCTGCTTCGCATGAATACGAGGAGGGTAAAACGCGATCACCTCCCAACCCCCAAAACCCCACAAATTACTAACGGTGCAGGTGGTTCGGGTCGTGGTCGAGGTCCACCGCTGGGTAGAAGAACATTCATCGACGACCTTGTTGACAGAACTGATTCAGCTGTCAGAGCTCGTCAATGGGGGACTCCTATCAGAAGAGGCCCTGCTGATCCTGGAGTGCCAGCATCATGATCCACAGTGGAAGATACAGGAGCAGCCGTGATTCCTGCATATACCCCTGCTAAAGAAGGAACGGCTGATTCAGCTGTTACAACTGAAGAATATGCAGCTGTTACAACTGAAGAATACACAGCTGTTACAACTGAAGAATACGCAGCTGTTACAACTGAAGAATACGCAGCTGTTACAACTGAGGTAAGGAACGCAGGAACGAATGAAGAAGAGGATACAGAAGAAAAGATGAATAATAGACATGAGAACGAAGAGGAAGAAGCAGTGGTACAATACCATCATGAAAATGATTCCCTGCCAGAAGAAACTATGGCTACATTGCAATTCCCAATACAGCAGCTAGAAGGGACAGCTCCTATGAAAAACATCTCACCGTCGGTGTTGACTCGCTTCCATGGCAGGGCGGCAGAAGATCTAGAAGAATTCCTTTTTGAATTCGATATCCTCTGTCGCAGCTATGATTATGTCACAGATGCCCAAAAGCTGAAGCTTTTTCCTGCCACCCTGAAGGACAATGCATTACGATGGTTCATGAGCCTTGGGGGAGGAACTGTTGCTAATTGGAATAAGATGAAGCAAGTGTTCTTGGAAAAATATCAAGAATATTGCAACACCAGGGACAAAAGGGAGGAGTTATTCAAGATGGTACAGAAGGAGGATGAAAGTTTGGAGGATTTTGTAGAGAGGCTGCTGTACAATGTGCAGAGAGCTGGGCAGACGAACATGGGACTAGATGTGCTCAAGATAATCCTGCTTCGAGGGATCAGGGACGATTGTTTAGACATGTTAAATTTGCTAGGAAAGGGAGATATCTCTAAAGAACCTTTTGAGACAATTGTGGAATTATGTAAGAGATACTCCAGGGGATCTTCTAGGCATAACAAGCATAACAAACGAGATAAGCTGGAATGTGATGTCTTCGACAGAACTCAGAAGTCATCCAATGGGGGAGCTACACGTGCGGAGATAGGAAATCTTCTTGAAAATTTTAAAACAGAAATGATGAGCTCTATCTCTTCAGAGATTGATGTTTTGAAGGCCAAGCAAAGACAAGCAGTGGAGGATCTCACACTAGGTGTGTTCTGTCCCCGATGTAGAAAGACTCATCCACTGAAAGAATGCCCTCTTGAAAAAATACAAGTGTGTTAGCTGTGCGAGCTGAACCATTATATGAAAGAATGTCCCACACTTCCCCAAGTGAAGGCTGTTCTGCAGGCATCAACTCCAGAAGTGGAATCAGCCTACTTCATTGCACAGAAGAAACCCTGGCAGCCTCAAAATCAAGGTATGTCTCCCGATTCATTTCCATTTTTGAATAATTTGAATAATTGGAATACTAATATGCAAAATGTGAATACACAATTCCCTTCAAATTATGCTTAGTGGAATTCTCATCAATCTGCGATGCAAGGTTATAACTCATGGATTCCTTGGACACAGCCACCACATCAACCTACGTCATGGTCTCCTAGATGGAGGAACTTCCATCCTGGGAACCAGTTTCCTCAACCACCTCCACCTCAACAGTTACTGTATTCTCCTCCATATCCTCAATTTCATCAATATCCTCAATACCCACCTCAGCAGTCGCAGCTGCAGCTTCAAAATAATCCTGTTCCTAATATACCAATACGGCCTCAGCTTCCTGCCCAACCTAACCCTAACCCAAATAATAAAACAGTCCATCAATTGGAGGCTCTCAATATGCCGGCCTACTCTCTCTCCCCTGTACCTTGTAATGATATTTGCCTACGGTCTGGGAAGATAATAGAACGTGTAATTTCAGAAAATATTCCACCGTCTGTGCATGATAAAGAAGAGAGTTCCCAGCATCCATTTGATCCGGTTCCTATCACTGAAGGTGCTGAGCATCCCTTAGATGGTACGGCTGAAACATTAAACGATAAATCAGATAATACGCAGCCTACCCAGCTAGTAAGGCAACCACCATACCCTGAGAGACTGATGCTACCAAAAATAGGGGGGCAACCTCAGTTCAATCTCCTGGGAGAATTGAAGAACCTTTATGTTAAGATCCCCCTTTTGCAAGCTCTTCAAGACGTACCTATTTATGCTAGAACTGTTCGGGACCTGTGAACTAAAAGACCGAGAAGGAAGCCTAGAGATCCTCCCACTGTTCATGTCATAGGGAATTTATCTGCTTTAATGACCGGAAAAACCCCTATAACTAAGTATGATGACCCTGGCAATCCTACTGTCACTGTACACATAGGACAAACGCAGATACCCAACGTACTAGTAGATTTAGGAGCAGCGATCAATGTTATAACAATGGAGACTGTAAAGAAGCTCGGATTCACCAATATTAGACCGACCCCTACCATTTTAGAATTGGCAGACAGATCCACCATCAGACCCGAAGGGATTTTGGACGACCTTGTCATTTTAGTAGACTCATGGGAATACCCTGCCGACTTTCTGGTATTACAACCAAAATCACAGCTGGGGGGACACCCATTGATCTTGGGGAGGCCTTGGTTGGCTACAGCTGATGCTTGCATCAGCTGTCGATCGGGATCTATGACCATATCTGATGGTATGGAAACCAAAAACCTCACCCTGTATCCTCCAGCACGGCCGAGTCTAGAAACTGAAACTTCCCTTTGGATAGAACAGGAAGAGGAGGAGGATGTTCAGCCATTATTAACAATAGGGAAGGCACTAACCTTCAAAAATGAAACAGAAGACGATGCCATTAATAATTTCATTAACGAACCTGCTTCAGTAGATAAAGAAGTTTATCAACTCCTGAACAGTACCCTTGGTAAGGAAGAACAAGAACAGCTTACGGAGGAAGCGCTAGTCAATGACACAAACATAATCCCAGTTTTGAAAAACTCGAGAAGCATTCCTATTGAGGTAGAGCCTGGAAGAACTTTGAACATCAACCCTGGTCTCTCCTCAGAAGAACAGATGCGCCTAACCAATCTCTTGAAGGAACGTAAGGGGGCATTCACCTGGGAGTATACAGACATGAAGGGTATTCCTTCCAGTCTGTGCACTCATCATATTTATATTAAAAACGACTCCCGGCCTGTGTGTCAACCCCAACGACGCATGAACCCCAATTTGAGGGATATAGTGAAGGAGGAAATCCAGAAATTTTTGGAAGCAGGATTTATCTATCCTATTTCAGATAGTGAGTGGGTTTCCCCACTTGTAATTGTGCCCAAGAAAAATGGTAAATGGAGAGTCTGTGTCGATTATAGGGAGCTGAACAAAGCTACACAAAAGGATCATTTTCCTCTGCCCTTTATTGACCAAGTACTTGATACCCTATCAGGGAAGAAGTTCTTCTCCTTCTTGGATGGGTTCAGTGGGTACAATCAAATTCAGATTGCTCCGGAGGATCAGGATAAGACCACCTTCACTTGCCCCTGGGGAACGTTTGCCTACAGGGTGCTTCCCTTTGGCTTGTGCAATGCACCTGCAACGTTCCAAAGAGCTGTGATTGGCATATTTTCTGAATTGGTTAATGATAGTATGGAAGTCTTTATGGATGATTTTACTCCCTATGGCAAGGATTTTGAGGAAGCACTGGAAAATTTAAAGAAAGTTTTAATTCGCCGTGAACAGGATCGCCTCTCATTAAGCACTGAAAAATGCCATATGATGATGAGTGAGGGAGTGGTATTAGGACATTTCATCTCTACCGATGGTATTCAAGTGGATCCTTCAAAAATTAAGGTGATAAAAAATATACCAACTCCTTCAACTTAGAAAGAGGTGCGAAGTTTTCTGGGACATGCTGGATATTACAGGAGATTTATAGAAAACTTCTCCAAACTTGCTTCTCCTTTGTTTTCATTGTTAATGAAGGACGCACAGTTTGTGTGGAGTACAGCATGCCAGACAACATTTGTTAAGCTTAAAGAGAAGCTGTCCACAGCCCCTATTCTAAGGGGACCTAATTGGACCATACCTTTCCACATTTCTTCAGATGCTTCTGATACTGCCATTGGAGCAGTACTAGGACAGCAGGATGGTCAAGTACCTTATGCTATTTATTATGTTAGTAAAAACTTAGCCCCTGCTGAACTAAATTATACTGTTACTGAAAAAGAATTCCTTGCTATTGTTTATTCTATTAATAAGTTTCGGCATTACATTACTGGGTATCCTACATTTGTGCACACTGACCACTTTGCCATTAAGTATTTAATGAACAAACCTGTCACTAATGCCAGAGTAACAAGGTGGCTTTTATTATTACAGGAATTTGATATTACTATTATAGATAAACCTGGAAAAGAAAATGTTGTTACTGATTTTTTATCACGATTTACTAACAGTGACGACAGTTCACCTGTTGAGGATGCTTTCCCGGATGAACATTTATTCGCACTCTCAGCTCATTCACCCTGGTATGCAGACGTTGCTAATTATTTGGTTGCAGGAAAGCTTCCGCCCCATATGTCTAAACGAGAGAAAAGAAAAATTATTCAGCAAAGTGCCAGGTATTGTTGGCTCAAGGGCCATCTCTTTTACATAGGACCTGATCTTGAGATTAGAAGATGTGTAAGGGAAGATGAGATCTTTCAGATACTGAAGGCCTGTCATGATGAACCTTGCGGAGGACACTTTGCAGACAAAAGAACATGGCATAAGGCGCTGCAGATGGGCTATTATTGGCCGACACTATTCATAGATGCTAAAAGATATGTTCAGTCCTGTGACAGCTACCAAAGGATGGGCCAACCTAATAAGACAGATCAGATGCCTTTACAGCCCCAAGTGGTACTAGAACCGTTTGATAGATGGGCATTGGACTTTGTTGGCCCTATCAACCCTCCTTCCAGACAGAAGGTTTACATTCTGGTGTGTACAGATTACATGACCAAGTGGGTAGAAGCTGTAGCTTTGGCTAAGGCTAATGACCAGGCGGTGATTGATTTTCTGTACAGTGAAGTTTTTACCCACTTTGGGGTACCAAAGGAAGTAGTTACCGATGGGGGACCGCAATTCATCTCACACCAATTTGAATCCTTGCTCCGGAAGTATCATGTGCAGCACAAGATAGCTTCACCTTATCATCCCCAGGCCAATGGTCAGGTGGAAAGTACTAATAAAGTTATTGAAGCAATTCTTAATAAAACAGTTAAAAGCCATCGAACGGATTGGGCTGACAGGCTTCCAGAAGCACTGTGGGAATATCGCACAACTTGGCGCAACACCACGGGGTTTTCTCCCTATGATCTGGTGTATGGAAAGAGTGCCATCTTTCCAATTGAATTTGAGATCAAGACCATGAAAACAACCATTGAAATGAATCTGGATGTAACAGAAGCCCAGAAGAGAAGATTGAATCAATTAAATGAATTGGATGAGAAACGGTTAGCTGCAGTAGACCAGACTGTGCTGCTTCAGCAACAGAGATCTAACTGGCATGACCGATTCATCAAAAAGAAAATCTTCCGTGAAGGAGACTGGGCACTATTATACGACTCCAGATTCAAGAAGGATTTTAAAGGAAAATTACGCACAAGATGGCTGGGTCCATATTTGGTCGACAGGGTATTTGACAACGGCACTGTTCGCCTGGTGACCATTGATGAAAACCGTATACCATTACTTGCTAACGGCCACAGACTGCGACTGTATCGTAAGCCCATTTCGAAAGATGCATTCATTTCACAAATTGCTGCCGATCCAGACTATCAATTGGCACCAGAGCAGGAACTTTTCTCTACCTTTGCCAAACCTTAAACTGAAAATTGTATTTGCTGTACATAAATAATTTCTTGCTGTAGCGTATAGTTGTTGTTTTTTTTCTTTTTCTCTTTGCATTTGATCTCTTTGCTTCCTGTCGTCTTTCAAAAATTTTCAGGGAAGCGCCAGGAGAATGACTTGTTTGGGCCCGTTAGATGAAAATCTCCCTGTGCCGTCCTTGCTTTAAAAAAATAAAAATAAAAAAAAAAATCCGGCAGCTGCGACATATTTTTCGGCAGCTGTATATCCTTTTCCAGCAACCACATTATCCTTTTCCCTAGCAGCCGCAAAATCCTTTTTCCCGCTTGCCGTCAATCTTTTCCGGCGGCTGCAACATCGTTGGCTGCAATGTCGGCGGATGCAACATCAGTGGCTGCAACATCGGCGGCTGCAACATCGGCAGCTGCAACCCCAGTCCCCGCGGCTGCCACCTCATCTTCCCACGGTTTCCACCTCATTTACCAACTATTGCCACTTCATTTCCCCGCGACTGCCATCTCATTCCCCAGCAACTGCCACCTCATTTTCAGCAGCCGTAGTATCCTTTTTTTTCCCGTCGGTCGTCAATCCAACGGCTGCAACATCGGCGGCTGCAACATTTCGTCGTTATTGTTTTCCTTCGACCTTAAAATCTTTTCTCCCGTCAGGTGTAAAACATCCCCGGCAGCCGCGACTTCAATCCAGCGGCTGCAACATCACGTCACAACATTGCAACAACTCTTCCCGCCAGCTGTAATCTTTCCCGCCACCGTAAAACTTTTAAATTTTTTTTTTTTTTCCCGGCTGCCGTGAATTCTTTTTCGGTGGCCACAACTTCTTTCCCGGTGGCTACAACATATTTTTTTTTTACGACTGCAACATCTTTTTCGTCGGTCGTGCTATCATTCTTTTTGGCAACTTGCAGTGGTAACTCCCGTGTTAACAGAAGAATTGTTTCAAACATGCTAATCATGGTGCTGATTCACCTCAGTCGTGCCGGCGAATTCATCATTCCGACACCGAGGAAGCGACGGTTTGTGTTTCACTGGCGGAAGAACTTATTGCCTTATCCGAGTCATCATGATCACACATCCGACTGTGCACGAATTCGGCTCCGTGACGTCATCAACTGCATGCTCCACCATTTGCCGCAGCTTTCCGACGCACAGTTTTATGAGGTATGGCTTTCATTTATCACGTGATTAAGCATTGATATCATTTAAACGATATTGGTCGTACCTTCACTCGTACCACCATTATACCTGATTAAACCTTTCCCTCGTATGATGTAAACGCTAATAACTGCCACCTTCCCCAATTCGGCATGAAAATTTCAAACATTGTTCTGTGCTCAACTTTCCAAATTTGGTCATTCTCTCAACATCTCCGCTCAGCGATTCGTGCATCCTATGTGCTGCAACTTCCATTCTGGGATCCGGTAATCTGTGGAATAGCAGTTTCAGTTTGCAGCCACGACCATGGGCATTCCAGTTCGCCATGAACCTTTCAATACCCAGGAACTCAGACGAAATCCGCAAGTTCTTTCCATTTTTCAAGCTGCTGGTTGGGTCGAGTTCTTTGAGCGATTGGACGGATTCGATTGGGACGCAGCCCTGCAATTTTCCTTGAATCTTACCAAAACTCACTCCACGGTGTGGGGGCTGTGTATAGACGTCTCTGAGGTCATTATATCTGAGGTTACAGCCATCCCGATGGTGGGAAAACCTTGGTTTAACCGTCGAGTCCCTGCAACGGTGTCATGAGAACAATTTTTACTTCCACGGGAGCAAGTTGAAGCATCCAGGAGAGGGATTGCACTGAACTCACTGCCGCGGCCATGGGACCAGGTTGCTGTCTTCCTCAAGAAATACATTACCTGCGAAGGTAGATACCAAACGGTGTATAATTCTGAACTTCCTTTGCTTTCTCATCTCCGCCATGGCATTTTGTTGAACATTCCATTTTATTTATTGCACGACTTGCGTCATATGGAAACATTTGTTCAGTCTGTGAAGCACCCACTGTCCTCTCTTACCCACCATGGCCTTATCAATTTAATTATTGTAAGAACCCTTTCCCAACATAATATAACTTGGGAACAATTTATAACCCGACCACATCAACCTGTTCCCTTGAGGGTCATCCCATTACAGCAATTACAGGTTCCACCACAACAGGAGGACCGGAGTTCCTCCAGTGAAGTTGGGGGGAGGGATGAAATGGGAGAAGAACAGCAATCGGGGGCACAGGCAGGACCATCCGGGGTGGGTAAAACCACAGAGGAAGAACAACCAGGGGCACAGTCAGAGCCATTCGGGGTAGATGAATCCCCAGCACAAGCAGAACTAGTGGGGGATGATACTGCATTTGAAGAAGAGCAAGGGGAAGCACAAACAGAGCCATTAGGTGACAATGTAGGTGAAACCTTCATGGAAAACCTAGATAACAGGACATCTCCGACAGCAGAAGGTGAAATTGGAGCAGCATCAAATGCTGCGACAATGGAACCTGAAGATGATGGAGCTAGGGCAATGGAAGAAGACATTGAGCTGGTTACAATTGAGTCTTCACCTGAGTGGGTAGGAGGAGGAGCTGTGATTGAAGAAGAACAGCATGAGGGTCAAAGAAATATTCCTTTGACCTCAGTTTTGCCTCCCTATATCACAGCTCCACAGGAGGGAACACTACAAAAGGGATAATCACAAAAGAAAACGCCACAGAAGAGAAAGAGAGCCACCCGTGAATTTGATCTAACAGCACCTATCAGAAGGAAATGAACTCGATCTACCACAGCAGCAGAGGCAGCTAGGAAAATATGGGCAACTCCAGAGACACAGGTTGAGCCCCCAATCCTTACACCAAGACCGATGGATGCTCCACAAAGGCCAGTGGAGGAAGAACCTGGAATTGAAGGACTTTTGTATGAGAATGCAATGCTGAAAGAGGACCTCCAAGCACTTAGAAGGGAGCTGGAAACTTGGAAGGAAACCTGCAGAAAGCAGGGTGAAAGGAAAATGTACACACTAATAGAGGCTGCAGACCAAGTGGAGGAATCAGTTTCTGCTGGAACTAGAGAAAAGGATGAGCGAATACTCTGCCCCACCTGTGGAGAAATCTTTGAGGAAGCAGGCCATAAAATTCTACTTAGCACTTATTCAGCACAACAGCCTGTAGCCATAGTAGGGAAAGCAGTGGAAAAAGAAGGTGCTGTCACACAAGAACCAACACTTTTAAACATCCTTGCTGCAGCTGCCACTTCCCATGATGCAAAAATTATGGAACAAGTAGAAAAAGAACATGGGATGGAGGACGCCCTGGAGATTAATAAGGAATGTATGGTAACCCCAGAATGTTTCCACGATACAGAGATTATAGAGCAGATGGGAGAAGAACTTGGAATGAAGGATGCGCTGGAGCTTATAAAGGAATATGATGAAACCCCAGAATGCTCCCAGGACACAGAAATTTTAGAAGAAGAGATACAAAGGCAGGACAGTGATAAATTGGAACAGGAAGCTGCAACACAAGAACCAACAAACCTGAATGTACTTGTCCAATCTTCCAAACAGATGGGGGAAGAACCTGGAACAGAGGAGATTCTGGAGTTTAATGATGAACTCTGGGTTGTAACCCCAGAGGACTCCCATAACACAGAACTCATAGGAGAAGAGTTGCAGCAAAAGAAGGATGAAGAGGTAAGCCAGGATGTTGCTACACAAGAACCAACACCCTTGGAAGCTGCAGCAAGAACTCCTGAATTGCAGTTAGAAGATAACCTGGGAGTGGATATCATTCCTGATATACAGTGGAGTGAAGATGAACAGGTACAGACACCATGCTCAGGTGACACCAAAATCTTGGAGGAAGGGTTGCACGATGAGAAGGAGATCCTATCTCAGCAGCAGAAGGACAAAGAAGACGTTGTTACACAAGAACCAGTGTCTCCAAAATCAATAAAGGTAGCTGCTGAAGAAGGTTTAAAGGATGTTGCTGTTACACAAGAACCAGCAACTCTCCTGTTAAAATTAGATGCGCTAGAAGACACTGTCCCACAAGAACCGGTGCTTCCACCTCCTAGAGATGTCATTGAGTTGGATTCAGATTGAGGATTTCTTTTCAACTCCCCTAGGCATAGCATAATGAGGCTGCAGGAAGATTCCCATTACACCAAGTGCATTCCCAGATATCAGCAAGTAGCAGTGGAAAGGAAACAGTGAGGTTGGAAGATGCTGGGTCACTCACAGAAGCCTTTCAAAAGATAGATAAGATGCCTGAGTTTCCTACATTCCTTCCTCTCTTCTGGATAGAGCTCAGTTCACGATTCAGATGCAGGTTGTTGCATGAGGACATGCAACAGGGTAGTTGGGGGGAGATGTTGAGCCCAGAATTGGCCCTTTTTAGTTATCATTATTCATCTTTCCTTCCCCTGTCCTACACTATTTATCCTGGCAATCAAACCTATTGTCCTTACCTTATCCCCCAAATTACCAAGGTATGGCTGATCATTGTTTTATTTTATTAATGCTTATGATTGTGATAATTAAAGCTGTGCATCTCTCAAATTGTGCTAACATGTTGCGATTTATGAAGGTAGTTGAGACAAATGGATTGCAGGAAGATCGGGGCTGAACAAGTCATAAAGAAAGGGATGTTCGTTCCTTGTAGAAGGTTCCTTGGGGCTCAAATAGTCGTGACAGGGCAGCTGCAACAGAATTTGCTATTTTAAGTATGTTGCTGCTCGAGTCTAGCTATGAGCTGGAAGGACCGCCACTCTTGGGTCAATTAATAACTCTCTCATATTTGGATATTTCTATTTTGCCACGCATTGTAACAGCTAGATTATTTAGGGTGCCTGAAGATCAGAGATCTTCATGGCTGCCCAATTATGGGATTAGATGTTACGATTTGTATGTATAAATAGGGTGAGTTTCCTCGACTCAGGGGTTGAACAGCAAACAATTAATTCATTTTGTATTAGCAGCCGAGCAAAACTGTGTACTCATTCTTCTGTTAATATAAGGGGTTACTTCTGAGCTAAAGAGTGTGTTGTTCAACTAGCGTCTCTGTGTGAAGACTGGGCCCGTCTTCCACAGAGATTGTTGAGTTAAGATAGGATTTTATCTTTCTTGTTGTGTGATGCTTTGTTCTTTCCTTTGTACGCAGCAACAATATTTATTGTGTGGGTTTCCCAGTAAAAGATTACATTTCTGTGAGATTGGTGAATGGTGTAGAATAACAGTCGACTGAGTCAGGGTTGCTTTATGCATTTCAATTTCTGTTCACACTGCCGTGTTCATCTTACAGCTGAGACGTGATCCCAGGAGCTCTTACAATTTAGCTTTCCTGTTATGTGTTGATTGATTTCCATTCTGCAATTCAATTTCTTAGAACAACTGCTTCAATCTTTTTCATTTGAAATTCTAGAGTAATGTTCAGTTTATGATTTATGATTCCCAGATTGATTAGATCAGACAAGTGATTGTTTTAGAAAGCGAATGAGATTTCCTTTTTGCAATTATTGATTAGATCAGATACCATTTCTTATTGATGCATAATAGAAAAGAATTGTAGTATAGCAGTTAGAAGGCAATTGGGATTGCATGGATTCTTGGGATGAACATGCATGATAGAAGATAAAAATATTCACTTCTAATGGTTTTGTGTTTAAGCATATATTGTGCACTTATCCTTTGAAATAAAAAGACTTTCTCGGGTTGACAATAAATTTCATATGCTCTGTGTGTTGGTAGTAATTTATCTGCATATAGAGTGCTTGACATTTTGGCCCATTATAGCTCTAGCTAACGAAGTGCATAATAAACGCATCAAGGCCCATTACGATAAATCAGATAAAACCCTGTATATTCAATGATGGTGATTTGGTCCTTACTTACGACCAAAAACACGATAGGTTGGGGGTAGGAAACCTTGATTCCATGTGGCATGGTCCATATATAGTGAAACATGTTTTGGAAAAGGGAGCGTATGAATTAGTTGATTATGACAGAACATATCTAGGGGATCCTCACAATGGGATCTACCTAAAGTGGTACTATGCTTAAGTATTTTTTCATTATTACTTTGTATATATTGCACATGATGTGTGATTTTGTTTGGTGTGACACTTTCATTTAGTGTGTTACGATCTTATCTCGATTGTGTGCTTATACCATGTTCTTCTTGGATGTGTAGATGACAACCTGCTATGGATTTAGAGACGACACTAGCCGGCACACCCGCAACCTCACTTTGGTGGCATGGGTACTCTATTCCCCTGCCAGTGAACTAATAACCTCAGAAGGAACTTGCCTAGGTTTTGCAACCAATAATGCCATTGAGTATCATGTGGTGATTGGATCATTGACCAACATTGTTTCCCTTGGTGTGGACCACATTGTTATCTAACTTGATTCGCAGTTAGTGGTATCTCATTTGAACTGTGTCTACACTAGCCATGACCCCACACTACTCCACCTATTTCAACGGGTACGTCTCTTGGAGAGGTCTTTTGAGTCCATTCAATACCTACATATTCCAAGAAGTAAGAACGCAGTTTCCAATTCCTTAGTTAATTTTTTATTATATTGGTATATTGCACATTCATGAACATTTTTATCAAAGATACATAAATTAATAGAACATATAAGTTACCCATAGTGCGTAAAGAAAACATGCATAATATCCAAAATCCATCATAGAGACACATGTATAAAAATGCTAGGTAATGTCTGTGAAATTGCCCACATAAGATCCAAAGAGATGATATAAACCTCACAATGAAAGAATTTAGGAATAATAGAAGAAGAGACAAGCAATAGAACTTAGATCCAAAGAAACTCTGATTGAGGCAGAATAATTAAACATGTTACATTAAACTGAATAGGGAACATGTAAATATACAATGCTGAGTATGAGGATTCGAATTCACTAGTAGGAATTCGAATTGGCATTCATGCATAGATCCATAATCAGTGGAGAGTCATCAATGCCTAACTAGGAGTCCACCTTCTCATTAGTGAAGTCAACAATGCATAAGTAATGGTCAACTGAGAGTCAAACTGAGTCTAACTGAATGTGGTTGGTGTAACTGTCACATGGAAGCACTAATATAGTGAAGGAGGCTCAGTAGAGGGAACCATAGGAGTTAACTAGAGTCAGAATGGTCAATCTAGTCTCAATGGAGGTCCAACAGAGTGATAAACTCAGTAAAGAGTTAGTTAATCCTCAAATCAAGGAAATAACTGAAGATAACTCAATATAACTGAATATAATTGGACTGGTAGGTGAAGAAGTCGCCCTTGTCATGCAGTGGAGCAAAGGAGGGTGCATTAGTCACTGGGAGGGATAGAAATGATCTGAAAGAAGCTCCAGGGGCTAGTTTGCTGAGGACTAGGTGCTGGGACTGATGACCTAGAATGCATGCAAAATGCATGCAAACCCTAATTTTGCATGCATGACTAAAAATGAAAATGACTGAAAATCTAGTAGGACTAGGATGGAATATAGGAATATCCTAACACCCCCCCTTAATCCATCTTGGGCCCTGGTAACTAGGACCAAAGGTCACCCATACAATAAATGAAATGATAATAAAATACATAACTATCCATAAACTAATGAAATGGGGGAAACCTCATGGGAAAAATACCCCCCCTCAATAGAATAGTAAATAACTCAAAGAGCCATCATGCAGAAAAGAAAGAAGCTTTCATCAGTGAAAACCTTTGCAAAAGACTTGGCAAGTTGATCCCATGTAGGAAGGTCTCCCACTGTGTGGAGGATGAAGCAAGTCTTTTAGGAACTTTTTCTGTATATGGAGCGAATGGAACATGAGTAGTCTTCCAAAAAGATGGAAGAGAGAACCCCATCATCATGTTGCATCTCTCATGGAGAGATGGATGGCATAATGCAAGGTTGGCATGATGCTGAAGTCTAGTAGTTCTGTAAGCAAATAAATCATCAACTGTGTTCTCAGTAGTAGAAAGGACTATGTGAGAACATATTTCTCTTGAATCTGGACTAAGAATAGGTGTTGGTTCTGAATATTCTTGAACCATGATCTCAACATCAAAATATTGATCTTCTTCTTCACTAGAAGAGGAGTCACAGGAAGAGGAGTCACTGTGATCTTCATCAGAATCTGAAGGAGTAGTTGGAGAGAAAGGAATGAAGTGTGAGAACTCATATGCCTTTGAGGCATGATTAGCAATCCCATTCGCTATAACCTTTCCAATGGAGATTTCTGTAATTTCTACTGTGTTTGGACCAAAAATTACTTGTTTTGGAGATCCTGTATGAGTCATATGATATACTGACAACAAAATAGCTGTAAGAGAAGGAACAAATAAGACATTTTTGAACTTACCATGCTCCATATGAACTGTACCCAAACCTTTGGTAGAAATCTGAGAGTTGTCTCCCATGTGAATGGTAGGCCCATCTTGGAGATCCAAAGAGGAGAAGGATTCTTCTTGTGCAATCATGTGGTTGGAGGCTCCATAATCTATGAGGAGGGCTTTTGTCTTTGAAAAACCAGCCATCAATGCATGGAAATCATCAAATCCACTTCCAGAACCAGTCATCTTTGCTTCTTTTGGAACAACAATTTGGTTTTGTTCAAGAAGCTTGGTTAGAAGATCAATCTTCTTGTGCATGATACCATGTGAAAATCCTCACAGCAGATCTAAGAGATGGTGTATACCTCACAAGAGAATAATTATGATTAAGCAGGAAAATAGAAGAAGAGTGGTCAATATAGTATAATGAGCAACAGAATAATATGGTACAGTAGAACTCGGATAGAAGCAATAATACTTCACACACACTAGATAATTAATCACAATATGGACAAATAAATAGTACAAGCATGAGGATTTGAATGCCTGAGGTGGAAATTCAAATTAGCCTTCATGGAGTGATCAAAGGATCATTGGAGTGTCATCGGAGCACAACTAGGTGTCCTCATGATCATCAGTGGAGTCATCAATGCACAAGTAACTGTCAACTGTCATTCAAACTGAGTCTAATTGAGTGTAGTAGGTGTAACTAAATGTAACTAGCTCATGGAGACACTAATTGGATGAAGGAGGCTCAGTGGAGGATGTATTAGGAGCTTACTAGAGTTAGAAGAGGCAATTTAGTCTCACTGGAGGTCCATCAGAGTGGTAAGGTCAGTAAAGAGTCAGTTAATCCTTAAATCAAGGAAGTAACTGAAGATAACTGAATATAACTGAATATAACTGGACTGGTAAGTGAAGAAGGCGCCTTTGTCATGCAATGGAGCAAAGGAGGGTTCATTAGTCAATGGGAGGGATGAAACTGCAAGGAAAGAAGCTCTTGGGGCTAGCTCACTGAGGGCTAGGTGTTGGTGCCGATGACTAGAATGTATGCAAACCCTAATATTTGCATGCATGACTGAAAATGCAAACAATGGAAATGATGCTAGGACTAGGATGGAGTATAGGAATATCCTAACACCCCCCCTTAATCCATCTTGGGCCCTGGTAACTAAGACCAAAGGTCACCCAATATAATGAATAACAATCAATAAACCAAGGAAGTGGGAAAATTTCATGGGAAACATACCCCCTCCTAAAAAAAACCAACTGTAAGGCACACACAAAAATAAATGCTCCAAACTCAAGTAGGTGTGATGCTTGGTCCTATGTCTGGAGGTATCTTATTCTTGGGAAGAAGTGGATCATGCTCAAGAAGCATGTGCTTGTACTTGCTCTTCAGATCGAATGTGATGAGAACAAATCCAACAGTATGAGAATGATCCTTGAACCTGTGATTCGAATCAGCTGAGGTAGGATCAAATCTGTGAAAGTGTATATAGTCTTTTGTCTTCTCCTTCGAACCACCATGGGTGAGATTATGCCAAAAATAACTATTACATATTTGCTTGAAATCAAAATCAGATTTAAGACTTAAAAAACAGTTTCTTGAGATCTCCTTTGAACCAGCAGGGGTGAGATCAAAACTATCATATGCATGATAAATTATCCCAAGCAGTAATTGCTTAGAATCCAAATTAGATCCAAGACTTGAATCATGGTTTCTTGAGATCTCCTTTGAACCATGAGAGGTGAGATCAAAACCAGTAATTGCATGGGAATTTATCCCAAGCGAATGGAAATGGCCATAATCTTCAATAACCTTCTGAAAGCATGAATTTATGATCATATAGTAGTATAAAAGAGGAGATAGCTGGAGAGGAGCGAATGCATTACCTTCAATAGCTGTTTTGACCTCCGAAATAATCATGTGATCATGATGCAAGCCAACAGACTCTGGTGTAAGAGAGGATTTAGGACCTTCTGCAATATCTAGAGTGTGAGCTGGCACAGAAAGAGAAGAAGGTTTGAGCATGAGTGGAGAATATGCAAGTTCTTTGTCAACAACTTCAATATGAGATGATATTGGTTCATGATGAATGAGATCATCAAGGAGGGCGAATGCATCACTTTGCTTTCTCTCGAAAGGGTTTGGACCAATCCCTTTATCTTGCTTGCCAAAAATTTTATCCAGGTGGGCTCATAGCTCTTTTGAATATTTAACATATTCATCATCAAGGGAGTAGAATGCCAAGCTTCGAGACATAGCAAACATCATGGCTGCAATAGCTCTTCCACCTTCATCTAACCAGTCATTCTCTTCTTTAGAGGATTTGAACTCTCTTTCAAAACAATAATCAAAGAGATCATGTCTCTTCAAATATGATATCATTTTTGGTTTCCATTCAGCATAGTTGAATAGATAAAGAGGAGGATCTTCTGAAAACATTGAAGCTGTAGAAGACCTGCAAAAACAATAGACAATATCTGCAACTGCTACTGTTGTATAAATGTAGAAACTGCTGCAACTGCTGCACTCGAAATCTTGATAATAACCTGCAAAAAACTCTCAGGAATGGAGATAAACAATACTCTCAACATGCTCTGATACCATGTGAAATTTCCCACATAAGATCCAAAGAGATGATGTAAACCTCACAATGAAAGAATTTAGGAATAATAGAAGAAGAGACAAGCAATAGAACTTAGATCCAAAGAAACTCTGATTGAGGCAGAATAATTACACATGTTACATTAAACTGAATAGTGAATAGGTAAATATACAATGCTGAGTATGAGGATTCAAATTCAGTAGGAGGAATTCAAATTGGCCTTCATGCACAGATCCATAATCAGTGGAGAGTCATCAATGCCTAACTAGGAGTCCACCTTCTCATTAGTGAAGTCATCAATGCACAAGTAATGGTCAACCAAGAGTCAAAATGAGTCTAACTGAATGTGGTTGGTGTAACTATCACATGGAAGCACTAATATAGTGAAGGAGGCTTAGTGGAGGGCGCCATAGGAGTTAACTGGAGTCAGAATGGTCAATCTAGTCTCAATGGAGGTCCAACAGAGTGATAAACTCAGTAAAGAGTTAGTTAATCCTTAAATCAAGGAAATAACTGAAGATAACTCAATATAACTGAATATAACTGGATTGGTAGGTGAAGAAGGCACCCTTGTCATGCAATGGAGCAAAGGAGGGCGCATTAGTCACTATGAGGGATAGAAATTATCTGAAAGAAGCTCTGGGGGATAGTTTGCTGAGGACTAGGTGCTGGGACTGATGACCTAGAATGCATGCAAACCCTAATTTTGCATGCATGACTGAAAATCAAAATGACTGGAAAGCTAGTAGGACTAGGATGGAGTATAGGAATATCCTCACAATGTCATATATATATATTTGGCAAAATGTTATACAAAGAATGGTACTGATACAAAAATATGAAGCTCATAAGATTTCAATAGATCATATCTATAAAATTTGAAGCCTATGGATTTCAATACATCATCCTACATGCATCCTATCCCTAAGGATGCTCATGAAAGCATATAATAGACCTAACCAATCGACAGAGTAGTTGAACGAATCATCCAGAAACTCCAGCCATCTGATGTTGGTAGTGCCGTGGAAGATCATTAATAGAGATGTCCAAAATATCAACAGTCAATCTTTGGAGGTTTTCCTCTAGTTCATTCATTTCCTCCACCGCCTCTTGTTGGGATGCTTCCATCTCTCGCATGACTCCCCTCTTCTTGATTGAAGAGGAAACCATTGGTATGGATGAGCCAACATCTGCATGAAACATGTATGAAGTATCAATACTATACCAAAAAAAACATATTATAGAATATATAAAAACAAAAAGCATTTCTTTCTTACCAATGTCTCCCCATTACTCTCCCTCCAGAAGAGCCAGATTTGGATCCCCTCTGAAGTCGGTGCCCACATAAGCATAATAATCAATCATGAGGAGATTTCCACGAAGCCACCTGAAGAAGGTTGGCCCATATGTGATCATAGGTCCCCCGCCTCCATGGCGGGCCATCACTTCTGACCACCTCACCATGTACAGATATCGCAGATCGAGATCATACAGCTCAACCTATGGGTGCAGTAGTGGAACTCTTTCTAGGAAAAAAGAAACCATGATGGAACCATAACCAAACTATTTTAACTCACCCCTTCAACACTTGGTGAGATGATCTTTCATTTTCATGAGGAACCCATCGCACCAGTTGAAAACTATCGGTGCCATACACTCAATGGCATATAACATGTGGGCCTCAGTGGCCTGATGAGTAGCCCTGCTACTCGCCACCCACTCAACGGTAAAAATCACAGTCCTTAGAGGTCGATCCCGTACATTTTTTATGGGAATTTTTCCACTTAGAATCTGCATACTTGGCATACAAAACTGTGTTAGAAAAACAGGATCACAGAGCAATAACAATAAACAGAAATGCAAATATAATCACACATACACATTACAAGAGAGACACAGATATATCGTGGTTCACCCAACTTGGGCTACGTCCACACTGAATTTGCCAGTCCTTATTATTATTACCGTCCAGCAAGGTGAAGGGATACAACCTGCAGCACAACCGCTGCACTTCCTCTTCTCTCTTTCACAGTCTCTCTCCTGATCTCAAAGATCTTTACAATGCATAAAACCTAATACATCATCCTCCCTAGCCGTATTACAATGTATTTATTTTATAAGGGAAATACAATGGGAAAATACCACAGGATACCCAAAACCATGGGCCTGTAAAACAGCCCCAAAAATTTTCTTCGGGGGCGTTGCCCCCAAACCCCCATTTCTCGGGGGCACTGCCCCCGAACCCCTGCCGGGGGACCGCTAGCCCCTGGAACCCCATGGGGGAGCGATGCCCCCCCGCTGGGGTGAGTGTATAGTCCAGCTACATATCATATAAAACTGGGGTACAAACACGGCTGATACAATATCATCTATGAGACTAGAAGATCTAGCTCCACAACCAACAAACTGTGCTATAAGGCTCTTAGTAGACTGATCACTACCCCGAGGTTTGGATAGTGATACAGGGGCCACACGTCTCGAGAACCATGTCAAAAAATAGATTTCGTCCACATCCAATGTTAGGATATGAGCACCAACCCTGAAGAACTATTGATCTGGGTCCCACAACCTGATCAAATAGTCTAGTAGTTGCACTTGTTCCCTCATGTCTTGCACATGGAAAATTTTTAGTAATCCACACCCCCGTGAAGCATTTATGGAGTGTGGGTCATTGACTGCTTGTGCATATTCAAGTTCGTGTTCGCACTCCTTCCATTGGACCATCTTAGTAGCCAAAGTATGCATAAACATCAATAAGGTAATTACTAGATCCTCTTCAATGCTTTGAGATTGGTTTTTTGGGCCTCATCTTAAAATTTGGATGTCAAACTGCGCCGATGCACCACACATGTGCATACAGTGCACTGACGACGTGATTTTCCCATATGGAAGGTGCGTCATAAACCTAGTGATGCACTTCCCAAAAGGGGAAAGCGTGTCGCCTAGGGCGCGCACAATACCCTCCAATATGAGCCCCAAAAACCTAAATAAATGCATTTAAATAAAAATTCAAACCGTTGAAAAGCTTAAGGATGAGATTTAGGCGTTCCTACAACTAATGGGAGGTTGATAGGATGAACGAGGCTTCCACAATCGTCGTCAAAAAATCAAGCTTCAAAGAGGTTTTTTCACCACTATTCCAACTTGGTAAAACGAATTGGTAAATAATTTGTTACTATTCACCTTTTTATATAAAAAATGGAATATTCCTTTTTAATATTTATTTTATGGTTTATTTTCTATAGTTGGTATCTTATTTACATTTTAAAACCTTATAACGAATCCTAACTTGGTTCTTGGAGCTTGCAAATAGAGAAAATTGGTGTTTTGACTATGTTGGTGACCATCGTAGACTTTTCGTTCCTCTTATCAAGTGTGGATAAGTATTTGAGCGTTTTTTATACTATAATAATGCTCGTTAAAATCACGTATTAAATGTATTGGGTTGAGTCTTTGTTCCTTCCTGTGCTTGTAAAACCATGAGAATAAGTCACCGAGTTACATTTTATCTCTTTTTTGGGCAAGTAAAACTCCCATAAAAAAGGAACCCCTTGGAGTTCTTCTTTAAGCTCTTTTTAGACTCCTTAAATAAGAAAGATTGCCAAGCAAACTTGATTCTTTCACTCTTTTAAAAGTATTTGAAAGGTCGTCTTTCTGGTGATAGTTTACCCATTTTTCGGACCAATAGGACTATTTATGAAAAAGGAGCACTTTAGTTAATCATGACTAGAAGAGTTCTCCCTCTTATTATTTTATCCTTTTTCGGATGAGGAGTAAATTTTACGAAAAAGAAATATTTGGAGTTTTCTTTCGACAGTTTTAGACTCTCTAAATATGAAACATTGTTGAGTTTACCTTCTTTGGCTTGCTAAAATCTGACATTGAAAGGCCCTTTTTGGGACGAACCCCTCCTATCTTAGGTTCGTTAAACATGTGAGATTAGACTCATCCGAAGGATGAGCTATACTGAGCATATGTTACCTTCCTCAAATATAAAAAATAAACAAAGCGATACTCATCAATCATGATGGGGAATAATGGGAAGAGTTTGTGTTTACTTGTAATAATGGTAGTACTTAGTCACTCTTGAACATGACACTCATTTTCATTTCATTCGAACCACTTGGATAATCTATTTTTCCTTGAGTCTCACCAATTCCCTAAGTCATTTTACTCCTTTGAGTCATCCAAAGAATGCTTCCGTCATCAGTTACATTAGGTCTAGGTGTCGATCTCGTCATGTCAATACTGCTAGGTCATGTCATTCCATGTTCAATAGGAGTCTATTAATCTAGTCAATCTTTGCAGTCATTACACCTTATATTATGTTGGTCACCCTTGAGTCAGTCTCAAACATTTCTCTACAGCCCGATCTACTCCAAAACATCTTTGATCTTGTTTCACGTCGATGATGGTGGAAAAATCATGCACCTCCTTCGACGGGTTTATCCTTGTCGACTTCAACACATCATACAAGGGTTGAGCCAAGAAACCAATCAAGTACCTTGGGCCCACATGCCTCAATGGCAGGTTACCGTGCTTTCAATAGTAAGTTCACATCATTTGATTCTAACTAAAAGATTCCACCAAATGGTCGACCTCAACTCATTGATTCACATTTGGTGGTATGTACTATGATACCTTGAGAATCATTGACATCAATGGTGATTTCCCTCGTTCTTGTTAAAGGTATACATTAATGACCGGTAATCAAGTGGTTTCTACCATGTTCGATTTCAAAACATTGCAATCACATGGTTAGAGTCATATCATTGCGAGTTGGGATTGATGACCCTAGGTAAACTCATGTATCTTACCCTGGATGCGATGGATATTTTTTTAGTCATATCACACAGATCCACTTTTATATTGTGTTGGTTGTGGAGCCATATCTTCTAGTCTCATAGATGATATTGTATCAGCCGTGTTTGTACCCCAGCTCTATATGATGTGTAGGTGGACTGTACACTCACCCCAGCGGGGGGGTGTGGGGGGGAATCGCCCCCCCACGGGGTTCCAGGGGGGACCATCCCCCCTGGCTGGGGGGTTCGGGGGCAATGCCCCCGAAGGAAATTTTTGGGGCTGCTTTCGCCAGCTGTTTTGCGGGCCCATGGTTTTGGGTATCCCGTGGTATTTTCCCTTTGTATCTCCCTTATAAAAGAAGGACATTGTAATACGGCTAGGTTTGATGTATTAGGTTTTTATGCATTGTAAAGATCTTTGAGATCTGGAGAGAGACTGTAAAAACAGAGAAGAGGAAGTGCAGCGGTTGTGCTGCAGGTTGTATCCCTTCGACTTGCTGGACGGTAATAATAATAAGGACTGGCAAATTCAGTGTGGACGTAGCCCAAGTTGGGTGAACCACGATATATCTGTGTCTCTCTTGTAATGTGTATGTGTGATTATATTTGCATTTCTATTTATTGTTATTGCTCTGCGATCCTGTTTTTCTAACATATTGGTCGTGGATGTGTAATTATTTCATCATGGATATACGCTTTTGTATAGTAGCCATGATTGTGTTCAGTCATTCGATGCTAACATGGATCTGCATTGTATTGGTTGGAAGCCATGTTATGATTCATTTGAGACATATATCTCAGAGTCTGTTGTATTGCAAGAGTATGTGTTCGTCACTCCAACCGATGATCCTTGCCTCGAACCCTAATATTGCAAAGAATTTCACCTACCCTATTTTGTTAGCTTCATGCTTTGGGGGGCATTCTGTTACACCAAAATATCGTCACCATGAGTTATGTGTCCTCTATATGCCTCAATTCCTAAATAACTTGGGATAAATGATCAAATGGAGATTTGATGTTCCCCTTTTAACATTATGTTGTCACCCCGACGCGCCCTGCTCATTGGAAAGGTGCATCAGACCTTAGGTGATAGGCTTTGCACATTGGAAGAGTGCGTCGGTGATGCAAGTTTCCCTTACAAAAGAAGTGTCACCCTTAAATGACGCAAGTTTCTAGTGTGCAAGGTGCCTCATTGTTGGTTAAAATGTAAAAAGAGAAGCTTCGAGCGACTTCTCAAACCTTTGGTTGTGTGGAGGCGTATCCCTACTTTTTAGGAAAGGTGGCACTTGATCCCCTTACCTAGTGGGATGATCCCTTAAGCTTCTCCCACAAATATTCAACCTCTACTATCCTCTTAGACCTATAAATATGAACTCTCTCTCCATTGTTAAGGGAGAAAAGATAGAGTACCTGTATGCTGGTGAAATTCTTCTAGGATATCCTTTTCATCCATAGAGGAAAATAGGATTTGATATTTTGAGGCTAATATCATTCGAATGGTGTTATGACGTCAAATCTCAGTTGTAACTATATCTCTTTGTAATTTACGTAATTGCATTAATAAAAATTCTTCCCATAAATATCTTGTCATTATAGAGTTTAGGATTGGCTTCTTTGACTGCTAATCTATATTGATTTCATGATTATATGCCATCACTACTTGTTTGTTTCCACTTGTTTCATGTTTTGCAACTAAAGATATGGAGATCAAAGAGTTGAACCAAGCAAGAAGAGAGGAATTGCGCTTATAAGGTGAGTTATCTCTTGGCTTACTTTGCAATTTAATCACTCTAGGGAAGTTGTTTGTATTGTGTACCTGTTTTGTTCTATATCCGAAACATTTGGACTAGGGATATCTGTTTATGTCCGCATTTCCAGATTTTCCATAAACAATGCCCCTCTATTTTAAACTTGTTAAAGTGAACCTAAATCAAGTTTGCGCTTGGTGTTATTCTATACCTAGGCCTTTTAACTGTCTTGAAGTCGACCTCAGGATCTTCTACCGGTCTCGTTAAATATTATTTATTGGTGTCACATGTGCTTCAGACATATGTGCTTCTCTAATTATGGATAGTGGAAATACAATTATTTTGGGTGAGCAGGATCATAGTGATGCTTTTGACAGGTTGACATAAATACACAAATTTGTTAATGACAGGTTACAAGCGAGGACTAAGTTTTATTTTATGTATTACAGGTTCATAGTCTCGAAATTATAATGCATTTGAAAGATGTTTTGATGGAAATCACCTATTTTAATTCTTTATATCGTGCCATAGTATTCTCAATCACCCCTTGGTTAGAAGTAAAAATAGCTTAAACAATTTCATGAGTGTTATTATCTATTAAAAGGAAAAAGTTAAAAAAGAAATAAGTGTCACTTTGGGAAGTGCATCTAATTTCTAAAATGCACAAAGTGGTTATCATCTTATATCACTTATTTTTGGTGGAAAACAATAGACCAAACATTAACAAATCGCCTTACTACTCTCAAATTTCATATAATAAAGAGTGGTTTTCATATTACATGATTTTTTAGAAGAAAAATAATAGACAAAACATTAATAAAACTGCTTTTCTACTTTCAAATTTCATACCATAAATAGCGTTTATCATATTATATGATTTTTTTTGGTGGTGGAAAATGAATAAAATGTGCACTAGAACATGACATATATTATAGAAAGGAATCCTATGTATTAAGAATGCCTTAGAGAACAAGATTATAACCTTTTTAGTATACAATGCATAGTTACCTTATGCAAGGTACCTATTCTTCTCAAGCTATGTATGGTATGAAATTTGAAAGTAGAAAGGAAATTTATCTAATGCTTGTAACTAAAAGTCCAAAATGAATCCAATGCAGTGAAGAATGTATCGACAACATGGCTAAGAATGCAAAACAGGGCACCTTTCCCTACTAAAAAATACATTCAATCTCATCGATTCAAGGTAAAGTACTGACCCAAAAGCTTCCATTGAAAACCTAATTCCATTTGACATAAGGAAATTCCATACTTCCATGTGCTTCCTCTATTCATATGCAAACATATTTTTACACCAATGCATGAAGATGGTTTGTTCTTGCAGTCACTCGTTAATGAATAATCCCCAAAAAATGGATTGCATTTGCTTCTTGGAAGACATTTTCAATGTGGTATTGACTCCATCAAAGGTAAAGTGACCCAAAAAATTCCATTGAAAGCCTAATTCCACTTGAGATAAGGAAATTACATACTTGCATGTGCTACCTCTATTCATATGCAAACATAATTTTACATTAGTGAACACAAGAAGATGGTTGGTTCTTGTAGTCACTAGTTAGCGAACAATCCTAAAACCTTTTCATTTGGATTGCATTTCCTTCATGGACGATATTTTCAATGTAGTATGATAGTACATGCAACATTGCTCCATAAAAATCAGAGTGATAAGGTAGAAGGTGTGCTCATTAACTCAATTTCCATTTGCAATGCTTGATATAGGGCTTAGACTCACTCTGATAAATACAAAATCTTAAAGATAAATGAATAATTGGGTCTTAACGAAGAGATGAGGAAATATTAGGGAGATAATTAGGATATGGGTAAGAAATTTTGGAAGTTATCATGATAAAGATGGACTAAGAAAGACAAAGAGTAGATTAAAGAATTAAACATTAAAAACTTGGGAAATCCATCTTAGAATCCAAGGATGGAGACCTTGGTTAATTAATTCCAGAAGAGATTTGGAATATCTTTCCTCCAAGTAAATCTAACCACTAAACTACCCTTTCTCACCATCCAAAAACAATTTTTTCAAAATTCTTCACTTCTTTGTATTCTGGAAATTACATTTCAATTTATGTTTTGAATGTTGTGCATTTTCTGCATTATATTTAATTCAGAAATTTCATTCCAAAAATACATATTAGTTTAGGAACCTCGTTTAGAATCTCAAACTAGATCAAAATCGATTTTATGGATGCTGGAAATTGTATGTAAATTCCTATTGTAAATTTTATGCAATTTCAGTACTTTATTTATTTTAGAAATTTCATTTCCAGCATTGCATTTTTGTCTAGAACCTTACTATGTATTTGAAACTAGACAAATTCAATTTTCAACATTTTGAAATTTTGATTTTAGTTTCTATTTTAAATTGTTTGCAATTTCCAACAATTAGTTTACTACATAAATTTCAATTTCTAAATTTTAGTGGGTCTTAATACATCATTTTCACTCTACTTCTTAAAATTATATTTGCATTCTGGAAATTTAATTTTGATTTTTGTTTTAAATAATTGCATTTCAAGCAAGCGATTTAATTCAGAAATTTTAATTTTCAGATTGCATTTGAGCATTTGATTTCTCATTTTCATATCTTAAACTTTCTAAAAATATATGCTTATATAAATCTGAATATTCCAAACAACATTGACATCATATAGATTAGATTTATATCAAGTCTAGACACTTTCAATCATACTTTCCTATCCTACACTTTTTTGTTGGCTTTTTAAACCTGAAGCTTACTTTGATCAAACATCTAAAACCAGATTATGAACCAAAATTAGTCCAAATTCTCTTCATCTCAAACTTTTAACCTTGACTCAGCCTTATCTTAGGGAAATCCCCCTTGTGTTGGAGTAGAACAAACCTAAAGTGAAAGGGAAGAGTTGTTGAGGTGACAATGGGAAGCTTTCGTGAGTTGCAAAAAACTATCAACTTGGTTCTTGGGACTTTATACTTTTATGGGTGCTAGATTTCGTTGTAAAAGTATAAAAATCAAGGAATTCATCCTTGAGTGTGGATTGTACCAATTGATTCCCCAAAATAGTGCATCTGGTGTAGGAAGAACTATCCTTAAGGTAATAATGTTTAGTATATCCTCCATTCAATGAATTGTTCTCGCCCTCACTCTAAAAATAACTTGTGGCATCTTGGACATAACCATGTATTCTATTCAAAAACAAAAAACTTTTTCCCCTGCAGTACATGTTTGTGTTCATTGTTGAGGTTTCATTTAAGATGTAAATACCTTTCATAAGACGTATATGAATATAGTGTTAACAATGTAGCAAATTGGAATTGATTATAATCAAACAAAGAAAGCTGAATTTCCAAAGTAAAATTGATTATATATTACAGAATGAAATAGTAGCACATGCATGCATGCACATAGATATATCTTAACAAGCCCTATGGTTTAATGCCACTTAGCATGAATCTGATACATAGGCTCCAATACCATGGGAAGGTTCCCAAGTGCAGTAAAAAACATCATCTCTTGGAACTATCCATGTGTATTAATTTTGAAGTCTCAAATATTCGTGATTATTTTGTTTTTAAAGCTTATTTCTCATTTATGTCTATTGTCTCTATTGGATGGGACATGATGTAGCCCCTCAAGGTAATAGTGAATTTAGAGAGATTCCACAAGTGGAGCTATGGACACTTCCTCTAATCCTGAAGGTATTACTGTAAGCAATTATAGTTTTTTCTTGAAGAGTGAAGCCTTTTTGTCTAGGTAATTTTATTGAATTATGTCTTCATTAGTATTACCGTGAGACATTCTTTTAGAAGAGAATGATATTTCTATTGATTGAAAAAATTACTCACATATAACATTAAAAATATCCCAAATCTAGTAGAGATGGGGACAGATCACACCTTGGATAATATTTGGGGACAACATCATAATTAAATATATCTTAAACCACCAATCTACTGCAAACATTTTCATGTGACAAGTCACTTGATCTTCAGAGTTGGAAACATATCCTACAATATTTGGTTTAAAAAAGTTAAAACATCACCTAATTCCTAATCTGGAATTTCCTATATGCTTAAATCAGTTTCAACGTTCCTGCTTAGGAATTTATTCATATTCTTAACAACAAAGCCTCTAACCTTCCAACTCTTTTTGCCAGTAATTTGTATGTGTTCAACCTGGATGGTATTTTGGCAGGCTAATGTACATACTTACACTATTACATTATACAGAGCTATTATTATACATACATACTATACATACTTAATTATTATTACATTATACATACTTACACATGATTGATGCTCATGGGATGCTCTTGCGAGGTTTTTCCATTACCACATATAATCTGTCCCTGGGAGATCCTATAGGTAGAGCTGTGTGCTCGTAACAGCCTGGGATGCTCTTGCGAGGTTTTGTGGTGACCACATATAATCTGTACCTGGGAGATCCTATAGGTAGAGTTGTGTGCTCGTAACAGCCTGGGATGCTCTTGCGAGGTTTTGTGGTGAGGTCACATATAATATGGCCCTGGGAGATCCTATAGGTAGAGCCGTGTGCTCGTAACAGCCTGGGATGCTCTTTCGAGGTTTTGTGACGCACGTAATAAGTCTTGAGGATTCCACAATATGGCCAATGATGACGAAGACCTGCAGGTGGTGGGCCTACATCCAGTATGAAAAAGGACTGGCTCTGTAGAAATTCCTATGATGAGTAGATTCAGAGATTGATTGAGATACTAGCATCAGTGACGATGATGATGTCTCGATGATGATTATCCAGTGACGATGATCCAAAGAATAAGTCTTGTGCTAGAAGACCTGTGTCGAGAAATACCTTCCTAGTTAAGAGGGAGTGTTGATGTATATGTAACTCCGGAATGTATTTCACATATATGTATATTGTATTCCTATAGAGATGTTATTATTCCTCTATATGGAAGTGTCGTCATTTATATTGTAATTGTCGTAACTTATACTTGATGGGTTATTAGACCACCTTGTTGGGGTCGGCCCTGTATAAGTCATGTGGGTCAAAGGGTTATTAGACCACCCTATTGGGGGTCGGCCATGTGGGTCAAAGGGTTATTAGACCACCCTAGTGGGGGTCAGCCCAGTCAGCATTATGTTAAGTGGTTAAGTTGAGGCCGACCTAGTTGAGTAAAGGTCAAGTCAAGTTAGTGTATAAATAGAGAGTGTGTCTCTCTCATTTTACACATTCTATTCTCTCACTCACACTTTGGAGAGTGTCGCACTTGTGGAGGAGGAGGCTCTGCTGCTAGGAGAAGACTATCTCTTGTATTCTGGTTGTATCATTGCTCTATCTATCTTTGAGGAAGTTATTGGGGTTTTTCACCTTTATGGTTTTCCCCAAGTAAACTCTGTGTCTCTTGTGTGCTTGCATTATTGTGTCCATGATTGATATGCTGTAGATTTGCTATACATGTTGTTCTCTCAGTTAAGATCCTAGATCAAATTGAAGTAAATTCTGAAAATTTAACATGGTGTCAGATCTAGCCTGAAAGAAGGCATGATATGGCATGTATGACACTTGTTGCACTTACGATGCTAGGGCTTGATATAGAAAAAACCATTCATCGTAGCACTTTCGCTATAAATCCGTTTTGGCGAAGTTTTCAAATCTGAAACGTTTACAGTTTGAAGATCAGATCCCCATGTACCTTGTGTCCAAAGGAAAACCTCTAATTCGTTGTACTTTGTGATTTATGATCTGTACAATATAGGGTTTCTGCCTCTTCCAGATCTGAGTCAAAATCAGGTGACCTTGGGAAAAAGGTCATAACTTGGGCTAGGAAGATCCAAATGAAATTTCGTAAAAAGGGACAGGTAGTACATAGACTGTACTATCTCAAAAAAAATTTCAGAGGCCGAAGTTGAACCAGTGACATGTGGCATGCAATACAAGTTCACTCTCCTGTATTATCCCATAAACAGGTCATGTTGCGACACGTGGCATAACTCCCTCTCAGAGAATCCAAATGAGGTCAGACCTATTGGGATGGAAAGATAACAGGTCGGTATATCTCAAGAAAATTTTTTAGAGGCAGAAGTTGAACCAGTGACACGTGGCAGGCTGTACAAGTTCGCTCTCCTGTATTATCCCATAAACAGGTCACGTTGTGACACTTGGCATAACTCTCTCTCAGAGAATCCCATTGAGGTCAGACCTGTCGGGATGGAAAGATAACAGGTCGGGCTATCTTAGGAAAAATTTTCAGATCCTGTGGATTGAAAAGTTCGGAGTTACACTAGAAACAATCAGGTACATATTTCTGTCAAAACAAAATTATTTTTGAGCACCTTCATTCATGGCTTCCGGAATTTAGGGATTCCGAGAAAGTTGGAATTTTTGTAATCAGAGACCATGGCTGGATGCTACTCATCAAAATCAAAATTTAGAGACCAAGATCAGATTTTTTGGTTGGGCAGAAGGTCGGGCTTGATCAAACCCCAGTTCGGGACTTTGATCGGAAAGATGGAAAATTAGGACTTCTGCAAAACTTGGAATTTTGGAAATCTGTGACCACGGCTGGAAGCTCCTCAGAAAAATCGAAGCTTAAAGCTTTGAATCAAATATTTTGGTTGGGTGAAGCTCCGGGAAACTCAAACCCTAAATCAAGGTCCTCCTAGTGAATCCAGAAATCTAAAAGGCAATTTCGAGGGGTGAAACTTTGCAGTTTTCAAATTCTGAATATACCAACTTGATCAGCTCATCAAGGCGCATATTTATATCCTTTCGGAAGTTTGAATTTTTGGGGTTTCTTTGACAAACCCTAATCCATCTCCAAGTCTAGTTCTTGCAAATCAAGTGGATTGGGTTAATCCTAGAAGAAGATGGATTGGTCACCTGCATAAGTGAAGAAGTTCTTGTCTCAGAGGGAGATGAGGCTAAGGCCTTCCATAAGAATATTACAAGCAATCTTGACAGGTATGTTTCATGGTTAAGTTTATCATATGTTTGTCTTCATATCATTACAATACAATCTTGATTAATTACTGGACTTGTCGTATCACCTTAATAGAAGAAATTCATTGATTAAGGTTTTGACACTTATGATTGTACTAATGCATTGTGATGTTGTATGAGGTTTATGTTGTTTGCTAACACAAAAGGTACACCAAGAAAGTCAAATCATGTTCTAATTCAAGAACATATGCTCATGGTGACATGAAGACAAAGATTCATCCATTGTCATGGATCACATAGAAGATCTACTTTCGAGGTATGTATAACTTATGAGACATGCAGGTTACTAGCACAAGTCACTGAAGAGAACCAGAAGACATTATGCGGGTATGCTAGACATAACTAGCTAGCATGCTAATCCAGGTATGTTTTTCCTATATCAAGCTAGAATCCTACCTTGTGTTAGGATCTTATACTGTTGTGTTGTTGATAATGATTATTCATGAATTCATAGGTTTGAATAATCATGGTTGTATGCATATTATGTTTCTTACCATAATTGATGATTCAACTAACCCGAAGAGTCCTACGATCAAATAAGAATGTGTATGAGTAAAAGAAGACTTCCCTAAAACCTTGAATACTAATGTTTATTATCTGTGAATGATCATGAATATACATGTTTAAGATTATTGTGTTTTGATAGTATTAAGATTATACTAATAAATGTGTGATTATGTATGAGACCTCAAGGATAACACAATGATGATAATAATAAGCATTCATAGTGATTAAGGATGGATGTAAGTTCAAGGACAGGTAATCCAGGAAGCAAAGATCAAGAGGGAGCACACTCCAGTTGCTCCTGCAAGAAAGCAAAGGAGCACACTTCAAAAGTTTCTGCAAAGATGCAGATATTCAGAGGGAGTTGACCACTTCTCACAATCCACATAAGAATGGAGTTGCAGAAAAGAAGCAAAGACTGAGAGGGAGTCAACCCAACAAACAAACAAAGATAAGTATTTGAATTGTCATTACTTGCATATTTTATTGTTTAAATAATACTGTTCAATAATGTATATACTGATGTTCCTGCTATTAGGTTGTGTATTATGCATATTAGAATAGTTGCATTGATGAACAACATACTACTAATATGCATGGGTAAGTGGCCTATGGCACTGTACAACATTCCATTGCTACTTATCTAGAATGAAACCTCTTTGCTGACATGTTGGGAGTTGTGCACACTCTTAACAATGTTCTGGTAGAGATTGGAAGGCATCTAGAAAGTTATGGGATATGGATAAATGTTGTATTGAAGCATTGGCTAAGATAATTGCATGACTGTATGACATATTTCATTATGTGTGAGAATTTGTTCTGAAAACTATGAGATGTTTTCTAATCATGTAATTTAACTTGTTGTGTAGGAAAGATCGTATGCCATCACCTACAAAAGAAGAACTACAACATTTGTTCAGCAACAAAATTATCTATTCAAGATATTGAAGTTCCCAGGATATGGGAAGAATGCCATGATCCGTCGATCTTGAAGAATGATGTTTGGGATGTAGTCCCAAGACCTGAAGGGAAGTTTGTTATGACTTCCATATGGATCTATCAAGATCAATCATGTTGCAGATGGCAGCATAGAGAAATATAAAAGTGATGAAATAGAAGATACACCAGATGGATTTCAAGACAACTTTCTTGAATGGTGTAGTTGAAGAAGAAGTGTATGTGGAGCAGCCACTTGGTTTTGAGACACATGACAGGGAGTCATATATGTGCAGAACTTGGGTATGATGCACCACTTTCTAGGTATGGAGGTGTGGCAGAGTGCAGATGGAATCTTCCTTGGACAAGGGAAGTATCTAGTAGAGATCCCGAAGAGGTTCGGGATGATGGACTGCGAGGCTATGGCATCAAACCTGAAGCTTCTGTGTGATGCTTCATCTGAACCGGTTGATGTCACTATGTATCGTCAGATGATTGGGTCCTTGATGTACCTGACGAACATGAGACTAGATATTTGCTTTGCGGTGAACACATTGAGCCAGTTCTTGACAGATCCGAGGAGTGTTCACCTGGTTGCTGTAAAGCATATTCTGAGGTACCTGAAGGGTATAGTTGATTATGGGCTCAAATATGATGTGAATCAAAAGTTTAACCTGCAGGGTTATGTTGTTTCAGATTGGGCTGGCAGTGCTACAGATAGGAAGAGCGCATCTGGATGTTGCTTCAGTATGGGATCAGTTGTGATCTCTTGGTTTAGTAGGAAGCAGTCCTGCGTAGCACTAAGTACAGCTGAGGCAGAGTATGTTTCAGCCTGTTCAGCTAGTTGTGAGGCAGTATGGCTACGGAAGCTACTGTCTGAGTTATTTGATCTCCCATTGGATGCTATTGGTATCTTTTTTGATAACCAGAGTTGTGTGAAGCTGTCCGAGAACCCAGTGTTTCATGACAGGTCGAAACACATAGAGATCAAATATCACTATATCAGGGATATGGTGCAGAGAGGAGCTGTGAAGCTCCTGTACATTGCGACGGACGAGCAGATTGCAGATGTGTTGATGAAGCCACTAGCCAGGGTGAATTTTGAGTACTTCAGGGAGAGGCTTGGTGTTCTTCAGATTGATGACACTTCGAGGAAGAAGTGATGGACACATTTGCAGAAGCCATTCCAAGCATGTTAAGGAGGATCCTTCACATGGCTGTGGATGTAAGCGCTGGATGATAAGCATCAGGACAATGCTCCAGTTATTTCTCTGTATAAGCATCATGTTGGATGCTGGATATGATCACTTGGATCATTTATATATGTACGCATCATGTTGGATGTTGGATATGATCAGTTGGATCATTTATATGTATATGTATGTACGCATCATGTTGGATGCTGGATATGATTGGTTGGATCATTTGTATGTATTTTGTATATGCATCATGTTGGATGCTTGGACCATGTATCTGTATATGTATCAAGTGGATACATTGTATGATAAGGTGGATCATGTATGGTGATATGTATCATGTATTTGTATTTGTATCAGGTGGATACACTGTATGATCAGGTGGATCATGTATGATGATATGTATCAAGTAGATACTTGGTATGCATCAAGTAGATGCATTGTATGATCAGGATGATCATGGATGATGAGCTTCAGGATGTTACTCCAGATGACATGTAGCAGGATGTTGCAGTGATGATGATCAGGATGATCATGTGTACATCAGGATGATGTATGGTGAGTATCAGGTTGATACTCTATGGCCGTGGATCAGGTTGTGCAGATGAGCATATAATTTGGCCCTGGGAGATTTGCAGATAGTCTTTCGAGGTTTTTCCTATGGCATGTAATCTGGCCCTGGGATATCTGGCAAATGCTCTTTCGAGGTTTTTCTCTGGGAGGACATATAATTTGGCCCTGGGAGATCTGCAGATAGTCTTTTGAGGTTTTGCCTATGGCATATAATCTAACCCTGGGATATTTGGTAGATGATTTTTCGAGGCTTTGTCCTATGGAATATAATATGTCCCTGGGAGATCCAATAGGTTGGGATGTGTGCCCGTAATAAGTCCTAGGATGCTCTTGCAAGGTTTTTCCATGACCACATATAATCTGTCCTTGGGAGATCCTATAGGTAGAGCTGTGTGCTCGTAATAGCCTGGGATGCTCTTACGAGGTTTTGTGGTGACCACATATAATCTGTCCCTGGGAGATCCTATAGGTAGAGTTGTGTGCTCGTAACAGCCTGGGATGCTCTTGCGAGGTTTTGTGGTGAGGTCACATATAATATGGCCCTGGGAGATCCTATAGGTAGAGCCGTGTGCTCGTAACAGCTTGGGATGCTCTTTCAAGGTTTTGTGATGCACATAATAAGTCCCGAGGATTCCACATTATGGCTAGTGACGACGAAGACCTGCAGGTGGTGGGCCTACATCCAGTATGAAAAAGGATTGGCTCTATAGAACTTCCTATGACGAGTAGATTCAGAGATTGATTGAGATAGCAGCAGCAGTGACGATGATGATATCTCGATGACGATTATCTAATGACGATGATCCAGAGAAGAATACTTGTGCTAGAAGACCTGTGTCGAGAAATACCTTCCTAGTTAAGAGGGAGTGTTGATGTATATGTAACTTTGGAATGTATTTCACATATATATATATATTGTATTCCTATATAGATGTTATTATTCCTCTATACGGAAGTGTCGTCATTTATATTGAAAGTGTCATAACTTATACTTGATGGGTTATTAGACCACCTTGTTGGGGTCGGCCCTGTATAATTCATGTGAGTCAAAGGGTTATTAGACCACCCTATTGGGGGTCGGCCATGTGGTTCAAAGGGTTATTAGACCACCCTAGTGGGGGTCGGCCCAGTCAGCATTATGTTAAGTGGTTAAGTTGAGGCCGACCTATTTGAGTAAAGGTCAAGTCAAGTTAGTGTATAAATAGAGAGTGTGTCTCTCTCATTTTACACATTCTATTCTCTCACTCACACTTTGGAGAGTGGTTCACTTGTGGAGGAGGAGGCTCTGCTACTAGGAGAAGACTATCTCTTGTATTCTGGTTGTATCATTGCTCTATCTATCTTTAAGGAAGTTATTGGGGTTTTTCACCTTTATGGTTTTCCCCAAGTAAACTCTGTGTCTCTTGTGTGCTTGCATTATTGTGTCCATGATTGATATGCTGTAGATTTGTTGTACATGTTGTTCTCTCAGTTAAGATCCTAGATCAGATTGAAGTAAATTCTGAAAATTTAACAATGTACACCCCTCTCTGTATAGAAAACTAGTGTACACCTTGAGAAAATGTTGTACTTTGCTCAAGGACAACCAACGTACATCTCCCAAAATGTTGTAAATGCATGTTGTAAAGCACAGAAGTTGCTTACTGTATGCTACTATTGTTGTATGAAACCAACGTACATCTTAAGATGAAATAAAAAAAATATATTAATTTGACGAGTTGGGATTAGTTGAAGTTGGTTTTACAACTTCCCCAACCTCCCAATTCAACTACCTCTCGAATCCAACTATCTACCTTGTCCCATAAATACAAGGAGGATCCATGAGAGGGGTTACACATAAAGTGTGAAAAACCTTGAAAGAATGCTTTGAGTACTGTTACGCTGGAGGAATTCCCAAGTCAGAGTGAAGAGCAGGAGCCTAGGATCCGGTTGCAGAAGCATCTCTACACATCAAGTATATTGTACTGATTCATGTTCCTTTGACAATAAAAAGGTTGAAACACCCTTCTTGTCCCAAATCGAATTTCTACTAGATTGTATATTCATTTGGATTAATATCTTGTTATATTTGATGATCAAGTTGTTTGTTCTTTTATCATATTTATTATATCCAAGATACATTGAGGAAGGTATCTTTTGTGTTGTAGGTTCATCAAGCAGAAGATCAAGCGGGATATCAAGTGAAAGACCAAGCGAAAGCTACGACCAACTGTCGATAAGAGGTACTTCTTTCAATCTCGATCTCTTTATTTTGTAGTAACTAAATGCAATACAATTAATGTGTTTACCTGTCAACGAGGCCCAGTTGGTAGTGTCCATCTCCTCACTATAAGGTAGAAATCCTGAACAACAGATTGGCGACTCCGCTGGGTTGTAACCGTGTATTTTTCTGATCTAGGAGACTTAGTTAGGTTTTCTTCCAACCCTTTTTGCAGTATTTTTGATTGTCTGAGAGGCCTTGTAGGTCTATGTTACCTGTTTTTTCTTGCATGATTCATCTCAATTGACTGTTGCAAAGCTTGTTTGTGCCATTTTGAGGCATGTACACTGGTCTACCCTAGTCACAGTAGCGTTTGTTGCCTGATGAACACCCCTCCTTGCACTGCATAGTAGCGTACCTCTCCTGATGTATGCTGGTTTCTACACTGCAGAATAGTGTATTTTCCTGTAGTGTCTAGTTTGCTATTAGGGTTTGATTTCCAAGCTTTTGGTTTCTTTTCCAGCCTTTTGCTTTATTTCCGTCACTCACCCCTAAGACCTTCCATCTCTCTGTTGAGTCTGGTGTGCCTCTCCGATGTCTTTTAGTTTGTCTTTTGCTTGCTTGAGTCCTTGTTAAGTGTTTTCACTGCTTTTTAGCCCTTTTTGAAGTTCGTGTACTATTCTCTTTCGGATATAGCTGTACACTCTGGCCCTAGTTGCTTGTTGTAGTCATACAAACCTGCGTCATTATCATTTGTTGTTTGTAGCAACATTAGCATGCTTTCTCTTTGTCGTATCCTTTCCATTAGGGTTTGAACTTCAAGTTTGAGTCCTTAGGGTTGCTTCCGAAAGGTTGCTTGGTTTAGATACATCCTGATTGTCTTTTCAGTTTAGTTCAAGTGAGTCAAAGCCTCCTAGTTATCCTTCTTTCGATTCCGTGTGTTTAGTAAGGTCACTTGTTGGTTCGCTTGCTTACTTCTTTACTTGGCTTAGTGTTTTCTTAGGGTTTTGATGCTTAGGAGTAGCCTGTTTGGTCTCCCTTTCCGTCACAAGCATTTATTTTCCCTGTCTCTTTTACACTTTGTTTCCAAGTCTCAAGTTTTTCTTTTGCAAAAACTTGGTAAGTCAAGTCTTCCTCAAATCATTTGATTTGTTTGTTTTGAACCATTTAGGTGTTAGTCTTACTCGCATTTCACATTTAGGTCTTACTTGCACTTTTACAAGTTCTTTTTCTTTTAGAATTATCAGGAAAAGCAAAAAATTGTTTTAAGTGGCTTAGTAGTAAGGTCTATCATTGCTTTGAAGTAGCATAGTTTGCTTCGAAACATTAAAAGAAAATACAAAAATATTTTAATTTAGGTTTGCTTAGGTTTCAAGTTTTTGAAAGAATTATAAACAAAAAGAGAAAAGTTTTGTGAATTTGAAAGCATTATTTTACAAGTATTTTACTTTCATAACAAACCATTCCACACACCGCACTACAACCCTTGAGTAACAAGTAGCCCTTAAAAAGAAACATTAATAAAATTTATTAGCAACATTTTTCATTTTAGGTATACATGACATCAACTAGCTTAGGCTAGAGTTTCGAGCTTAAATCACCTTAAACTGCTCGGAACTGGCTTCATTAATCAACAATCGTAGTATGAATTTCATTTAGGTAAATCCATTTATATCAAATAGTCCTGGGAGACTCTCCTTAAACCAGAGCTAAGCACAAGGCCATGGTAGATTGGAATTGTTGAGGATATCCCCTCACTTTCCTCTCAACCATAAACCAGAGTTTACTCGCGTACGGTGGTCCTTTCGGACTTCAGGCTTTGCTACCCTGCCCATGCGTTTTGACTAGGTTGACGACTATCCCGCCAGGGCCCTAATCATCCCAGACTTGCTTCCGAGAGTATTTGCCATTGATTGCCTGGTTTGATTACCTAGGACCTTTTTAGTAGTGTGCTCTTTGTGTTGTTTGTTTTTAGTTGGCCTTAGATATTTATGTCCCGTTGAGTCAGAAACTATGGATAGTATCCCGGTGAGCACCAATCAAGGGACCCCTATTCAAGAGGATCCTTGTGCTTTTCCATTCATTGGGAACATTGGTACTCCCTTAATGGCTACCTTGAATATTCTGGGATTCAATATAGGGCTACCGATTTGGTTGTTTTCCACTCCGAACACCTTGCATGCTCTTGATGCTTCTCCAGTAACCACTTCACATCAAGAGCATCAGAACCCTATGCCTGCTTCGCCAATAACATCTTCTCCTCCTCCTTCTACCTCATGTGGTGAAAGTAGTAATACTAGTAACTAGCAGTCTAAAAGGAATAGATGGAGGAAGAATAGGAAGAAGATGCCAAAGCAAGGGGTCAGCCACCCAGCCTCTGGAGGTCATGCTGGGGGAACCCACCCAACCTCTGGAGGTCATGTTGGGGGAAAAATTTCATTCATTGGAAATCATAGTGAACCTCACCACCCAGCCTATGAAGGTCATGCTCGGAGCACCTACCCAACCTCTGGTGGTCATGTTGGGAGCACTTGTTCAGTCACTGGAAATCATATTGAACCTCGCCACCCAACCTCCGAAGGTCATGCTGGGGGCACCTACGCAACCTCTAGAGGTCATGCTGGGAGTAAATTTTCAGTCACTGCAAATCATACTCAAAGCATGTCTTCAACCACTGTTGCTCATGTTGAGGACACATCATTGATCACTGCTGGGCATATTAATGACAAGTCACTAGTTATTGTGAGTCATACTGGAGACACTGAATCAACCACTGCAAATCATGATGAGAAAGTTGACATTGTCGAAAAACCTAATAAATAGAAGCTTAACCTGACCTATTTGTGAGGGAGACCACCTGACCTATTTGTGCCCTGTACTTCTAGAAGTGCAAAGAGTGTGGTCCTTAGTTCAAAGGTATTATGTTTCTGAGCAACCAGCCACTGCAAGTCATGCTGGGGGCAAGCTGTCAGCCAATGCTAGTCATGTTGAGAGTACTGTGGTTGTAAAAGAGTCTAAGCTTATAGGACGGAAGCCAAAGTTCCCTTGTAAAATTTGTAAGGGAGATCACCTTACTCACCTATGCCCTACTATTCCAGATGTGCAGAGAGTGTGGTCCATGTCTGAAGGATCCTCTGCTCCTGAATTGTCTATAGATTCCCAACAGCCTGATCAACCTTTGGTTGATGAAGTTGTTTAATGAATGCAATCTTTGGTCAACCCCACTCTTCCTTTGGAGAGTGAAGTGATCGAATCGATGCAATCTTTGACCGATCCCATCAATCCTTCGAAGACTGATGCACCTGTCCCTGAAGTCTTATGCATTACCAGTTCGGATGTTTCTAAATTTAGGGGCACTTCCTGTGTGCCGAGTGAACCCTTACCAATCTATGGGATCATTTCCTTTGATTAAAATAGTCTAACTGGGCCTCACCTTCCTTCTGCTACACCTTTCCAAATAAAGGTTGATATCGACAACCATGCAGTTCATCAATGTATTGTAGATGAAGGAGCCTCTGTTAGTATCTTATCCCCTTATGTTTGGAGAGATTTAGGTTTTCCTAACCTTGTTACAGCTATTAATTGGCCATTGAATTTCGATAAAAGACCTAGTGAACCGTTGGGATTCCTCCCTCACGTACCCGTTACTTTGGGTGGAAAAACAGTCTTAGTTGATTTTATGGTTTTAAAGGACCCTATGGATTTTGATATGATCCTCGGGCGTGATTATGTATATGTTATGCAGGCTGTGGTGTCTACGCTCTTTTGTGTGATGCATTTTCCTCACAATGAAAGCATTGTCACTATCGATCAACTTACATTTGTTGATCCCTCTTATTACCCAACTATAGACCAAGTATGTCCCCCATCAGTAGGCACTACCATGTCACAATCAAATTATGTGGCATATTGTTGTTAGCAGGCGGTTTGATGGGGAAAGATTGCGGTACCATTGACGCCACGACATGCCAAAAGAGGGCATGAAAGGAGTATTTTGTGCCAAAGGATACCGCAGTTGGCAGGTTTTGGGTCACTTGGACCATACATTATGTAATAGTGAGTCAGTATACCGCGGTATGCGGGTTTTTGGGGTCATTTGGACCAAGTCAGTTAAATATTGTGTCAATTGTCCATAGTGTCGGTTAGGGAGTCAGTTGTAAGTGGAAAAATATTGTAAGGGCAAAATCCTATAAATACGTGAGAGTTGTAAGTGTTAGAAGGAGGAGGCATACATGAATGAGGAAGAAGACAAATTGGATGCAAGATCTGTGTTTTTGCTGGTGTGTAATCGCGGCAGTAATATAATGATGTTTGGGTACAACCTTGATGCAATGTTGCGATGTATGAATGTTGTTTAATGCAATGCCTGCTTATTGTTTCCTTGATAATAAATGTTGTGATTAAGTAGTATGTTCTATGTAGAATTTGATGATAAATGCTGCAATGAAGTGATATGTTATAAATCCTTTTTGAATGTTTAATGTTTCTGGTTAAAGTACCACAATAGAGTCAGTCCATGCAGCCACAACTCTCCTCCTCCCTCGGCGGAAACATGGTTCCGTCTGCTCTTCTTGGACGCCTCGGGTGAGACCTCATCCGCTCTGCGGGTGTTGCTGGGTGGGCTCAAACCTGCCCAGGCCGGTGCCCACGGAGACTCCAGTATGCTTCGACAGTGAGGTGAACCCCTATCGATTGAGGTCGCATTGGTCAACAATTGTTCCTTGAGTCCAATTGCTACTGAGAAGAAGCCTCTAAATTCATGCTTACCTTCTCGGGACTCGGTCTCGACAATTGACCAGGTGATGAATCCATCTGAATGTTTAGACATGCGTTCTATTTGGGATGATATACTTCCATCTGATGAAGTTTTCCTAGAGTCTATAATGCAGTCTGCCATTCATTTGGACACTGATCCACCAACGAGCATTCTTCCACCTTCACTTTGAGCTCATTAAAAACACTAAGGAAGCTACGAGCATTTCTTCCACCTTCTCTTCGAGCTCATTAAAAACAGTAAGGAAGCTATGAACATTCTTCCACCTTCACTTCGAGCTCATTAAAAACAGTAAGGAAGCTACGAGTACTCTTACACCTTCACTTCGAGCTCATTAAGAATAGTAAGGAGGCTACGAGCATTCTTCTACCTTCACTTCAAGCTCATTAAAAATAGTAAGGAGGGTACGAGCATTTCTTCCACCTTCACTTCGAGCTCGTTAAAAACAATAAGGAATTTGTGAGCATTTTTCTGTATCTCCTTTGAGCTCGTTAAAAATAGTAAGGAGGTCATGAGTTTTCTTTTTCGGGCTCGTTAAACATTTACGAAAAATATTTTTATAGAGTTCTTTCACGATCTTGTTTAACTCTTTAAATATAACAAGATTGTCGAGTATAGTTGTCCTTTCAGACTCGTTAAAGGATTTGAAGCGACATCCGCTTAGGTATAAGTTTAACCCTTTTCCGGACCTTTGCGGATTACTTATGAAAAATGAATACTCTAGTCATGCATGGCTAGAAGAGTTCTCCTCTAATTGTTTTATACTTTTTCAGGGGAGGGGACTAACTATACGAAAAAGGACTTTTGGGGCCTCTCTTTAGGGTTTTCAGGCTCTCGAAACATGAAAACACCAAGCGAGCATTCACCTACTCGGGCTCGATGTGAAATCCACGAGAGGGTATATAGAGGATTGTTTAAGTTTTTCAGACTTTATAAACAGGAAAACACTAACGAGCATTAACCTACTTAGTCTCAATATTAAAATCCATGAGTAGGTGTATGGAGTTATTGTTTAAGTTTTTCAGACACCTTAAAATTGAAAACACGGACGAGCAAGAACAAATCTCGACTCGATATTAAAATCCAGAGATCAATATTATAGAGTATTCGTCTATCTCTTCTTCGAACTCTGTAAAAAATGAAGAAAGTCCTGAGTCTTCCTCTCATGGGCTCATTAAACTTATTACATGGTTGGACTTATTGAGTTTTCTATCTTTCTTGGACTCATTAAAACAACAATAAGGCCATTCTTTTACCAAAAATAATAAGGTATAATAAAGGTATATCACATATTTTTCAGTTTCAAAGGCAGTTAAGTCAGTCATATCCTTGAACACAACACATACTTGAGTCTTTCATGTTAGTTGGGTTTCAGTTTTGGCCTTAGGGTGAACCTGATCTCTGAGTTTTTACTCTCCCAATTGGTTATTCTTCCAATCATATGGAGGGTTTGTTATGTCTCCTACATCGCAGACTTATATCATTTTCCCCTTCATGTTGAAAACTGCCTAAGTCACTTTGTGTCGTGCTCACTATTCAAGGATATAACCTGTGTTGGACATTCTATAGTTTACCTTGACTTCATGTGTTGTCCATCCTGGTGTCAGTTTGTTTCACCTTGTTACTCGTCCTACTCCACATCAGCTCATACCTGTGAGTGTTCCTCATGTTGCATGATGGAGGATACATTAATGCCTCCCTTCCAGAGAACTTCTTCCCATCGACTTCAGCTCATCATGCTCTAGGAATGAAGTTCAGAGTTTTGGTTAGTACCTTGGGGATTGCAGTCATCAGTGGTAGTTTCCCTCGCTGTTGAATAATGAGAATACATCAATGTCTCTTATTCAATAGGTTCCTCAAGTGTTCGACTTCAAGTGCTCTTATTCACACTTGTTGGATCGTACTAGGTACCTTGGGCCCCGTTATCATTATCAATGGAAGCCCTCGCATTTGTTAATGGTATACATCAATGACCGGTAATCAAATGATACCCCCCATGTTCGACTTCAACTCATTTATTCACATGGACAGGGTTTGTACCTTGGGTTGTTTGGATGAATACCTTGGGACTCTCATAGCATCACCATATTTATGTTATCGACCAAGCTGCGCAAGACTGAGCCTCACTTATTTTGGCTCTTCATGAGACATAGATCCAGTTTGTTGTTATGGCTATGATCTCTCATTTTGACATGGATCCACACTTGTATTTCAGTGGACATGCTATATATACATCTCCTAGTTATGTATCGGAGATCATGTTGTATCATGCTACACATCTATATGATGTCAAGCTTGTAATTTGGTTGCTGACCTTGATTGTTGTTTCAGGTATTTTTTGTGACTTGGTTCTCTGGTTTCTTGGTCTTCCTTTGACTTGGAATTATAATGTATTTTGACCATCGTTTCCCTTTGACCTCACACATTAGGGGGCATCTGCTATAGGTCAAATATGCACTTCTTCGTCTGTGATCACATTGCTCTATTGATCACACAAAAGGGCACTAAGGATTGAAGAGTTTGATTGACCTGGATGACTTGTTACTAGAAGTACACTCTTCAGCTGAAAATATTGCAGTTTCTCCTGATTTTACCTCATGTACACCCCTCTCTGTATAGAAAACTAGTGTACACCTTGAGAAAATACTCTACTTTGCTCAAGGACAACCTGCGTACATCTCCCAAAATGATGTAAACGCATGTTGTAAAGCACAGAAGTTGCTTACTGTACGCTACTCTTGTTGTATGAAACCCGCATACATCTTAAGATGAAATAAAAAATATATTAATTTGATGAATTGGGATTAGTTGAAGTTGGTTCTGCAACTTCCCCAACCTACCAATTCAACTACCTCTCGAATCCAACTATCTACCTTGTCCCATAAATACAAGGAGGATCCATGAGAGGGGTTACACATAAAGTGTGAAAAACCTTGAAAGAATGCTTCGAGTATTGTTACGCTGGAGGAATTCCCAAGTTAGAGTGAAGAGCAAGAGCCCAGGATCAAGTTTCAAAAGCATCTCTACACGTCAGGTATATTGTACTGATTCATGTTTCTTTGACAATAAAAAGGTTGAAACACCCTTCCTGTCCCAAATCGAATGTCTACTAGATTGTATATTCATTTGGATTAATATCTTGTTATATTTGATGATCAAGTTGTTTGTTCTTTCATCATATTTATTAAATCCAAGATACATTGAGGAAGGTATCTTTTTTATTGTGGTTTCGTCAAGCAGAAGATCAAGAGGGAGATCAAGCAAAAGACCAAACAAAATCTAGGACCAGCTGTCGATAAGAGGTACTTCTTTCAATATCGATCTCTTTCTTTTGTAGTAACTAAATGCAAGACAATTAATGTGTTTACCTGTTAACCCCGCCCAGTTGGTAGTGTTCATCTCCTCACTATAAGGTAGAAATCCTGAACATCAGGCCTACCTTTAGGGTCTTGTAAAAATCGTAAGTAGATTTAGAAATATCAATAGGGGTCCCATCAATTCCCTTTTGGTGTAGCTAATTCATGTTGAAACTAGGCCTTTGTTGGCATGGAAACTGCACCATAGAGTTGGTTCAACAACCCCTCTTTCTTGATTTAGAATTCTACTCCACAAATTTGTAGGAAGCCAACATACCAGTGTATAGAACAAACCAGAGGGAACAAAGAAAACAAAGGATTTATTAAATGGTATCCATCGTTAGCTAGACCCAACAAAACTTTTCCCTAACACAATTAATGTAGGTAGGCGGTGGGGGATGGATACTCATTGACATAACCTTCCAACATGATGGATAATGCCAATCATTCAATTTTAAAGGTCGTGCTCATGCCAACTTGGCCTTAATTCACTAGAGCGATTGACTGAGTATTAACCATTTATAAAGGTTCCAATCTTCCTGTGCTCTACCTTGCATGAATGGCATGCCATAAAAAGGGAAGAGGTTGGGTGAAATTCCTTAGTGAATTGGTGGAATAGATGACCTCAGACATGGTGATTAATTCAAAGGAAGTTCTTGTTATGTGGTACAACCTCCTACCTTAGGATGTGTTTCTTGAAGCAACTTCCTAAAAAGGAAAATAGTTGGTGCTAGCTAAAAATAAAAATCGAAGCATTCAGAATTTACTCATTAATGCCATCAGACTTTGCCATAAAATGCCCATTCTAGATTGTTTGTCTATAATTGTATTCTCTAAGGTGGCCCAAGTAATGCACATTAATTTTGGTTCTCTCATCTTCTTGAACTATAAACAATTCAGCTTCTCGAGGGTTATTTACTACCTTAGTTTTTCTACTTGGTTTTCTTATCCAACACATACTACAATTTTGTGGATTACTTTGTAACCCAAGACTTTGAACAACTTTATAATATATTTAACTTAGTGTTTCCATTTTAATAAGAATTTTAACTGAAAACACTTGACATGAAAGATAATTTAGAATTTTAATTAATTCTTCATAACTTTCAAATGACTTCTATCAATTTCTCTTTACAATGGGGATTTCACAGTTTGCTTCCACTCCTCAACAACCTTCATCACCATAATATTTATTCCTTCTCAACGTAGAAGTCTATATTTTTTGTTCATGTCTCTTTTCCTTGTTACTAGGTATATTATTTGACGGAAAAAACAAATCTATTATTATTGGAAACTGAATCTCCTAATCCAAGGTCATCAGGAAATTGTGCAGCTACATCAACAAATGAGAAAGGCATGCTGCTTGTTGTCTTGGACGCAAGCACCTGGTGAAATATACTACCATCCAACTCAATTGTGCGTGGAGGATGGCTCATTTGTGTTGATAAGACATATGTTTTTTACAATGGCATTGACAAGTTAACCATAGGAGCAGACATTAGCATAAAGTGCAACTAAGGAGGCCCAATAACATGAGACCACTAGGTTTGCATTGGAAAATCTGCAGATGAGTGTTGGACATAGTAAATACAATACAAAAAGTATCCATGGCTGGAAATGGCATTATATTAATGAGCTAAAATCATAATATTGGTGTTTGTATTATATATTTCTTCAATTAACACAAACAAAGGTATCTATCCCCATGCATGCTCCACAATTTTTTTTCTAGAAGCTCAATAAAATATTGTGAATAATATAAAAAGAACATAAAATGGCATTGATGCAAGTTCAAAATAATATAAAATGTACTAATAAATTACCTGCCACTTTGTTGTACTAGTGGATCCAATAAAAATGGAAGGTTCTAGTGTAATAAAAACTTGTGGTAAGATAGGAAGTTATATCCAGTAGAGGACAAACATTGGCTAGGTAACTATACTAGATCTTTTTACTTCAGCTTTCCATAAAGTAGTGAGATCAAATTTATTATTGGATATGTTTGGTACAATTTTATCAACTTGATGTTGAAGCTAAGGATTGCATTGGTATTATTTGGAGCTTTTTTATTTTAATTTCTTGCTATAAATATTGATATTGGAATTTAACCTCTATTGTTGTATGTGCATGAAATAACTTACTGAAAGCAGACGGTTTTGGAAACACGTGGATTGTAGTTTAAAATAATGCTCACCACATTGACTATCATCATGAGAACTATTTAAAGTGCCATATTAAAATGATAATGTTGACAACAATGATTAATGTCAATTGTGTTCGTATTTCAATTGCAGCAGATATATGTAACAATTTGAATGAAATGCTTTTTATTCTTTATGAAATAAAGTTCTCCTTCCCAAAATTTCTTCTCAAAATAATATTTGGATTTGATGCAGGGGCATTTTCCTAAAAATGCAAGCTCATTCTGTGGTCATTAAGAAGACTTAGAGATTCCAAGCTACTTTTAAGGATACAATAGAGCATGTATGATATTGTCATGCGAAGCATTGTCTTAATGTGAATTTTGAACACATGTCAACATTTTTTCATTTGTAGACAAGTTTGAGGATTTAGCACTAAGGGTGAAAAAATGCATAATGAGGATAAAAGGTACAATAGTGCTAGCTGGGGATGTGTTTGATGCACCAATTCAAAAGGATATTATTCATCGTGTTGCAAGTTTTGTTAGAAAAACAAGATCGCGAAGCAATAACAATAAACATAAATGCAAATATAATCACACATACACATTATAAGAGAGACACAGATATATCGTGGTTCACCCAACTTGGGCTACGTCCACACTGAATTTTCCAGTCCTTATTATTATTACCATCCAGCAAGGTGAAGGGATGCAACCTGCAGCACAACCGCTGCACTTCCTCTTCTTTGTTTCACAGTCTCTCTCCTGATCTCAGAGATCTTTACAATGCATAAAACCTAATACATCATCATCCCTAGCCGTATTACAATGTATTTATTTATAAGAGAAATACAATGGGAAAATACCACGGGATACCCAAAACCATGGGCCCGCAAAACAGCTGGCGAAAACAGCCCCAAAAATTTTCTTCGGGGGTGTTTCCCCTGAACCCCCATTTCTCAGGGGTGCTGCCCCCAAATCCCCGCCGGGGGACCGCTAGCCCCCGAACCCCCCAGCCAGGGGGGATGGTCCCCCTTGTAACCCCGTGGGGGGGTGATGCCCCCCCACACCCCCTCGCTGGGGTGAGTGTACAGTCCACCTACATATCATATAAAGCTGGGGTGCAAACACGGCTAATACAATATCATCTATGAGACTAGAAGATCTGGCTCCACAACCAACAAGTTTGAGGACTTAGCACTAAGGGTGAAAAAAATGCATAATGAGGATAAAAGGTACAATAGTGCTAGCTGGGGATGTGTCTGATGTACCAATTCAGAAGGATATTATTCATTGTGTTGTCCATTGGCAGCTAGCAAAAGGACAATAGTTATTACATGCATTATGATTTATTCTAGTATAATGATTTTGCTTCCCATCTTAAGATCAAAAATAATATTTTTTTCATTTTGCTCTATTTATGATGCATTTCAAGACTAATTTTTACTATTTGTTCTTATCACATTCTAAAAATTAAGAGATAAAAAACCAATACCAAATGTTCTAAGTCAACAACAAAGCTTTTTCAGTATCGATCCTTTGAAGGTGGTGATAAAGTGGATCTAAGAGTAATGTGATGGGAATCCAAATTGTCCATTATTTTTCCCGTCTTATGTATACATTTGATGTATTTTTCCTAATCCTAGACCCTCATGTTAAAATTTTCTTTCTCTCTTTCAATTCTGTTTTTACTCATAGATAGACTTCTATAGTAAAACAAAGTACTAGTTGTTTTACACTATTTTACATCAATTTTGAGATTCGGTTGCATTATTGAGAAACATTTATGCTTTCTCACTTCAAATGCTTCTTTTCAATAGCTTATCTTACAGTGTTCAACACTTTGAAGTCAAGAAGCATGATCATGGATATTTTGTCCTATTTTCTCGTTAGTGAGAAATTTTGGTCATGCATGTTCATTCTCTACTATTTTCAGTTGCATAAATATCCAACACACACACACACACATTTCTTAACACAATTTGATGGATATGGCTTAGGATCTCATGATATTAGATACCATTTCCATGCTCCATCCCTATCAGATATTGATCCTAGATGTAAATAGGTTATATATATATATATATATATATATATATATGGTTCTATCTATACTGGACACAAGAAATACTTTGTCCTTATCCCTACCTAGACATATTTGTTAAAAGAGACAGTGATACACCAAGCTTCTTACATTCCAAATCCTCCATGGAAACCAAATAGAGTAAAAAACCCACAAATTATACATGTGGTAGTTTTTTAACCTTCAACAAATGCTAAGTTGTTTTCAACAGGGAAATTCAAACTCTTCATCCTATATGAGCATTTTTACTCTTCCTAAAGCTCCCCATACAAATTAGGATAGTTAATCAAAACAAATTACTATGATTTCCATATATTTGAATGTTGTTATTCGAGTTCTTGGAAAATTTAGTTAGGTTTCAAAAAAATATGAATATTACTTTAATGATTTTTTGCTTCTTGATTTACTAATATACACCCAAAGAATCTCCAATCTTTATTTTTTTACATATTGCACATTATTCTATTCTATCCTCGGCCTTTTACAATCAATGATTGCCTTGATTTTATCTGGGTCTACAGAAATGCCTTCCTTAGATATTACATGACCTAGGTATTCAATTTATCTTGAAATAAATCACATTTACTAAAATTTGCATAAAGTTTATGTTCTCTTAGAGTTTGTAAGACTAACTTTAAATGTTCTTTATGCTCTTCCTCATTTCTAGAATATATTAAGATGTCATCAATAAATACTATCACAAACTTATCTAAGTATTTATGGAGAATAATGTTCATTAAACACATGAACTTGGCCAGAGTATTAGTCAAGCCAAATGGTACCACCAAGAACCCCTAATTCCCATACCATGTTCTAAATGTTTTTATGAACATCCTCATCTTTAATTCTTACTTGATGGTACCCAAACCTTAAGTCAATATTAGAGAATACCGCAGCTCCCAATACCAGATGAAACATGTCATCGATGTGGGGGAGAGGGTACCTATTTTTAATTGTCATTTTATTTAATTGTTTGTAATCAATACAAAGTCTTAATGTGCCACCTTTCTTTTTAACAAACAAAACTGGTGCTCCCCACAGAGACACACTCGGTCTTATATATTCTTTATCTATTAATTCTTGCAATTGTTATTTTAGCTCCACCAACTCAGGTGTTTCATTCTATAAGGATCCTTTGAGGCAGGCACTGCTCCTGGTACTAACTCAATGGTAAAGTCAATATCCCTCCTTGGAGGTAGTCCAAGTATATCTTCTTGAAAAAAATATTTAAATTTATTTAAAAGAGGAAAATATTCCAAAATAGTTTTTGTTTTATCATCATTATTTTCGGTGATATGCATAATAAACAATCTACATCCTCTCCTAGAACACTTTTTTAATTGTAAAGCATATATTTTCCTAGTAAGAACTTTTTTTGGAATTCCTTTAACCAATCTATTTTCACCCTTTTCATCAATACAAGTGAAAATTTTCTCAAAGCAATTCAATATTATCCTATGCTTTTCTAACGAATCCATGCCAATTAATACATCATATGATCCTAATGGAAAAATGTTCATATCTACTTTTGTAATCAAATCTTGCATATAAATTTCCCAACTAGAAATAAAGCTGGTTACCTTTCTTTTTGTTCATGTGGCCAATTGCACTAACCATGACTTTTCAAAATCATAACTTTTCATTTTACATAAATCAACTAACTTAGGAGATATGTAACTTAAAGTAGACCAAGAATCAATTAATAAAGAAAGAGGTTTGTCAAAGATCTTGCCATCAACTTTGATCATTGAAGTTTGGTAATCTACTTTATGATTGTGCAACACTGTGCTTATCTTTGTTATATTTTGAGCAACTTCTCGAACTGTGGCTGCTTCCCAGACAGTGTGAATATTTTGTTTTCCCTTCTTGTGAGGACAATACCAATAGAAATGACTCTCCCCATAGCCCCAACACTATAATGGTTCTATTTTTACTTCTTCTTTTTTTCTTGTTAAAAATATTTTCTTTATACCCAGTTCTTATTGGTTGTTGTTTATCCTTAAAAGTATTCCTTTGAAAATTCCTATGTTTATTGAAGGGTTTGAATTCTCTTATTTTAAAATTAGTCCCTTCCTTTTTCTTGAAATTATAAGGGTTTTCATGTTTAATTTTAGACTCATCATAAGTTAATTTGGCTTTCCTCATTGCTTCATATAAATTTTTTGGGTTATCAAACTCTAAACTGTCTTCATAAAAGCTAGGTAAGCAACCTAGGAATCTCTGAATTTTAGGTTTTTATTCATTTAGGTAAGGCACATATCTTAACAATGATAAAAATTTAGTACATAAGTCATGCATAGGCATTGATCCGAGTCTTAAGCCATAAAACTCATTTTCCTTCCCCTCATAGTAATAATATGAAAGGTATTCCTTTTTAAATTCATTTTTAAACCAATCACAACTAGCTTTTATATCATTAATTTTTTGAACTCTTTTTAAGTCCTTCCACCAAATCTCAGCCTTACTGACTAGATTGAAAATGGTCATTTTTCCTTTCATAGAGTCGGAATAATTTTACATGGTAAAGTACTTCTTCATCCCATATAGCCAAGCCTCAGCTTCTTCTCCATTTTTGACTTCGTCGTCGAAGGTAGGAGGTTTTATTTATTTTAATTCTCTTGTTATTTCATCTTTATATTTTCTCTTCTTCCTTCATCTACCTTCAGATTCACTACTAGAATCTTCTGATTCACTAGTTATAGGGATTTTGTCAGAATAAGGGAAGTCATAGGATGAGTTTGCTCGTTTACATATATTTTTATTTTTATCATTAGTTATTTTGTTCAGTTTAGACAGTAAGGATTCATTTAAGTCTTTCTGGGTTTTCAGTACCCTATCATGTTTAGTCTTAAAGTTCATCAATTTGAATTGTAAGTCTCTTACTGTTTGTAAAATCTCATTATTAACATTGTTTTTCTCATCATTAAGTTCAACCCAAACAGGTGGGGTAGGGGATCATCTTTCGACCATTTATTCCTGCAGTTTAGTAAAACAAAAATTCTTCTATGCACAAAAGAAGAACAACATATAAACAAAATTAGTTTCCTCATATCATGAATGGACACCATAATGCCAAGTGTCGAAATCTAAACTCTGATACCACATGTAAGAACCCCCAAAATATATCAAAATTTTAAAAAAAAAATATTATGCTTAGTAAAACTAAAATTCTACATTACTTTTACCAAATTTTTTTTTATCATTTCTCATGACCTCATTCTTTCCTTTTTCGATGTGAATTCATGTAGTATTCATAATCCATGAAGCATGACATCTTCTAGGATGCGAATTCATGTAGTAGTCATAATCCATGAAGCATGGCATCTTCTAAAATAAATTCAATGGGACAAAAGTTCTATTTTAATTTATGTTCTACATACACATGAATATTTCTTATTAAAAAATGATGCTTTTAGCTCATTTACATCTTTAAGGTTAGGCGCCTTTTCCTTATATTGTAATATAATCAAAATTTACCCTTTTTACTATATCTTTTGAATTTATACATATTAAACATGAGGAAGTCTAATCTCCACATTCAATTATAAGTGTTAACTTACACATATGACTCCCATATCAAAATCAAAATATAATAATAGCAACATTTTATAAGATATAATCCAAGTGAAATTTTTATAAGCACATAACAAAATAATAGTTAGATAAAGATTCATTTGAAATGAGATGACCCCTTTTTCTTTTATCTTATAATGGTACCAATTCTTTTTTTAATGAAGCACAATTACTTCTAAGTTTGCAAGAACTCTATTATATATATATATATATTTTAATCTTAACCATATATATATATAATTTATTTAATTATTTAATATCAAATTCTTGGCATTATTTAAATAATTGTACTCCATGTATATAATTCTAACTATATTTTGATCATTTTTATTATTAAATAATTAAACTATAATTAAGGATTTAAGGTTTCTTTGGTATGCAGAGTTTTGCAGAGTTTGAATAGGTTGTCGGATATTCCACAGTCAGCCTTTTATATTTGTCGACGTTTCGAATCCTTAGATCTCGAGTTTACAATCTATTACCGGTCAACAAAATGTAAAAAAATGGCGCTAGCATTACTCCTGTCCACAAGCGATCGAACTAAGAGAGGGTAAACCGCAGAGCCAACTTCTTATAGAAAAATATGGACAGGGTCTAGGGTTTCGTTCCCGTCAAACTAGGATCGTTTTTAAAAGCAAAAAATAAATATACAACGCTCAAAACAACAAATACGAAATTACTGTGATATTCAGCTACACCGTATTCGAACCAACACAAGGTTCAATTATATATATATATATATCACCTCCACATACTCAATGTTCGATCCAATGACTAAATCGATCAGGTTCTGAACATAGTTGCTTCATGGGAATTATACATAGTACAAATTGATCTAAGAGTAACCCTTTCCACAATGTTTTCCAACATAAAATACTTAGAGACCATAACATTTTTCGAATATGAAAATGCACATAGTTTTCGAATTAGATAATAACAAAAAAAAAAAAAATCATTTAAATTAATCCGGAACGATTGACATTATTCTATATTCAACCTTTTTAACAGAATCTATATTGGAATCATAACTATATCTAGTTTGGCAATCTCTCCACTGAAATTCCAATTCAACCAGAATAACATATACCATCTTTGAATTGAAATAAACTTGAATTCTATATAAGAGCAATATAGAGTACAATAATATTTTTCTTTACCATATCAAAATAAAAAAAGGAAAGCACGGCCGGATTAATACCACGGTGGCTCGTCATAATATTAACCAACAAACAACATTTGTAGAGAAAAGAACAATTTAATACCATGAATATATTCACATAACATCAAAAGTACTTACTTGGAAAAAGCCACGGGAGTGACTACTTGGAGATGTAGCTCCTCCCAATCATAGAAGAGAGAAACTTGATTGTTTTTCCAACTACATCCCTGAGATGGATCACCACCATGCACTAGAACGACAAGCAACACTTCCACACGACACTCTTTCTCTCTCTCAAAGTTTGTAACAAGCAATGATGGACTTATGAAAGAGAGAAACACTCAACATAGTTTCTCAATGCACAACACGCCTCTATGCTATCTTAGTGCACCAATATATATAGTTTTTCCCAGTTCTTGTGCCATCCCAATCAAATATTCAATCCATCCTTCAATCCCTATGATTAAGGATTTTTCTTGGTAGTTGAGCTTTTAGATTGGATTTTGGTAAAAATATCATTTGCTTTCTTTACACATGTTCTTTGTGCCATGGAGGTTTCCCCTCATTTAGCTAAATTCTCCAAGTGTCTTTTCATTTTATGAAATAATAAAATAAATCGTTTGTTGTGCAAAGTGTCACTCACACCTCTTGTGTGAGTTTTTGATTTTTTAAATAACTCTTACAACAATAATTGTTTTTTTTTTTTTTTTTTTTTTTTAATATTGTCACAAATATTAAATCAAAATAAGATAATAATGTCTTGGGGGTATCACAACATCTTGCTAAGTATTCATCAATTTCATTCTTCATCCGTGACTAGTAATATAATTTTTTTATTGTTGTCACCATTTTTTTATATCCAAGATGGCTCAAATAGGATCTTTTATGCACTTCATCCCAAATTAGAATCATTAAATTTTTTTGTTGGGAATATAATATTTGTTTTTAAACATCATAATTCCCTATTCATTAATACTAAATTTTTTATGTTGTTGTCCTTTAGATTTAGAATGAATTTTTGTTGCAGTTTCTTTATAAAAACTATCATTTTTTAAGGTTGATTTTAGTTTTTCGTTAGGATCATATTTTTTTTTACTCACTATAACTGAATTCAAAGTATGCATTTTCCTGCTCAAGGCATCTTCTACCTTGTTTTCCTTTCCTTTAATCTGATCAATTTCAAAGTCATACTCCCTTAGAAAGGATAACCACCTAGCCTATCTTGCATTAAGGTTTGGGTATTCAAATAAGTATTTCAGTCCAATATTATCGGTGAGCGAGAGAAAGTTCCTACCAATTAGATAATAATGCCACATCTATAGGGCATGAATGATTGCTATCAAATCCAAATCATGTGTGGCATAGTTCAACTCATGTGTTTTTAATTTTCTAGATTTGTAGCTTATCACATGGCTTTCTTGTGATAATACACCTCCTACCCTTTCCTTACAGGCATATTTACATACTACGAAATCCTTATGAGGACCAACAATTTTTAATACTGGTGGTATTGTCAATGCATACTTCAACCTTTGAAAGCTAATTTCACAGTTTTGAGTCCAATTAAATTTTATTCTCTTTTTTTGCAATTAAGTTATAGGATGAGCTAGCTTAGAAAAATCCTTAATAAATTTGCTATAATACCTTGCTAAACCCATAAATGATCTAACTTATTTCACATCCTTCGTTGTCAGCCATTCTTCTATTACTTTAACTTTATCAGGGTCTATTGATACCACATCGGCTGAAATAATATGACCCTAATACTGCACCTTATTTTGAAAAAAATAACATTTACTAAATTTTGCATAAATATGATTTTCTCTTAAGATTTGTAAGACTATCCTTAGATGATGCTCATGTTCCTCTTCATTTTGTGAATAAATTAGTATATCATCGATGAAAATCAATACAAATGTATCCAAATATTTATTAAACACGTAGTTCATTAAACACATGAACACTGTTGGTGCATTAGTTAGGCCAAAAGGTACTACCACGAACCCATAATGCCCATACCTTGTACGGAAGGTTATTTTATGGATATATTCATCTTTCATCATTGTCTGGTGATAATCAGAATTCAAATCTATTTTATAAAACACTTTGGCCCCTCGTACTTGGTAAAATAGGTCATCAATCTGAGGTAAGGGATATTTGTTTTTAATGGTCATCTTATTTAACTATTTGTAGTCAATGCATAATCTGGATGTGTTGTCCTTCGTTTTTACAAAAATAATTGGTGCCCCCCAAGGTGACACACTAGGCATGATATAGTTTTTATCTAAGAGATCTTGGAGCTGCATTTTTAGTTTTGTTAATTCTAGTATGCTCATTCTATAAGGTTCCTTTGAAACATGAGTAGAACCTGGGATGAAATTAATCGAAAAATCAATGTCTCTTTTCAGTAGCAATCTCGGAAGTTACTTCGGAAGTACATCCTTGAACTCCTTAAGGACTGGTAGATATTCTGTAAAGACTTCTTAGATTCCTCTAATGCATCCAAAATCTGAACCGCATATAATTTACAGCCCTTCCTCGCACTCTTTTTCAATTGTATGGAAGAAATTTGTCATGTTGCACACTTTCACGGAATACCAATGATGGTGTTAGGATTTCCCTCGTCATCCACAAAGGTGAAAGTTTTATCTTTACATTTTAGTATCACTTTATGTTTTTCCAACCAATCCATACTGATTAAAACATCATAAGAGCCCAAAGGAAGTATATTCAAACTTAATTGTGTCTCCAATAAATTCATTCTTAGGCTGCAACTTTCCACTAACTCTGTCACCTTGCATTTTGTTCATGTGGCTAATTGTACCAACCAATATTTCTTATGTTTAACTTTAGTTAGATTACATTTTTCAACTGTACTAGGCGATACATAACTTAAACTAGATCCTGGGTCAATTAGCATAGAAACTGGATAGTTTTTTACTTTACCTTCTACTTCAACCATGGTTTGTTGATAATTAGCTTGACGATTATCGAGTGCAACACTAATCCATGGCATTCTGTCTATATCATCGACTGTTGTACCTTCTTGAACATTGTATAGTTCTCTTGTGTTTCCTTATGAGGACAATCTCTGAAATAATGTGGTCCATTATATCCCGAACACTTGATCCCTCCTTGCATGTCCTCAACCAGTTTTTTTACTGTCTGGTCTGATGGTTTTGTTCTTCCTTGCCCAAGTACATTTCCTTGATTATTAGGCGTAGAGATGTTTTGTGACATAAAACTTCTCTGGTTATTCATCCCTCTAAAGTTACTTACTTGATACCCTCATGCCTGATTTCTAGTAAGGAGTCGGTCTATTTCCTCTTTGTCTTTGTTGACCTTTCTCCCTAATTTTATTTCTCCATATTTTTTGTTTCTCTGAGTGTTGTTTCATTTGATTATAACAACACTCAGCCTTTCTAATGGATTATTCTAAATTTTTGGCTCCATAAGTTCAATTTTATCCTTATTCTCAGGAGGTAAGCAACTTAATAACCTCTAAATTCTCTCCTTCTCACTCGTAATATAGGGTACATAGCGCAACATTTCCATAAATCTAGTGACAAACCCTTCCATCGACATCTGTCCTAGTTTCAATTCAAAAAATTCCTTTGCTTTCTAGTCGAAAAATTGTTCTGACATGTATTTCCTTTTGAAGTGTTTCTTAAACTATTTCCATTCAACCTTATTTGTTTTAATGTTCTTAACTTCCTTCAAATCCTTCCACCATATGGCTACCTTGCCAGATTGTAAATTTTAATTTTACCTTCAGATTACTGGAATAGTTATATAGTTGAAAGTATTTTTTCATTGCTAATAACCAAGTTTCTACCTCATGCCCTGAATTTAGTTCACCATTAAAGGTAGGGGTTTTAATCTTTTTGAACTCCTTGAATTTCGCTAGTAGTTTTATATTTTTTTAGGGTGGAGTCTTTACTTTTTCTGAATCTTCTATGTTTTCAGCCTTACTTCTATCCACTTCTTCCATGCTCTCTGCTTTATTGTGTCCTTCCCGGTTCATAAAATTTTCTGCATTAGTATGGCTAGAAATTTGTCCAGATGGTTTATTTCGGATTTGTTCAGACAAATCCTGTTGTAACATACCCAAATGTTTTATAAGCAAACTAAAATACTGTGGTTTTAAACAATCATTAGGACGATCAAGCAATAAAAAACTTACTTGAAACAAGGAAAATGACAACTTGGAGAATCAACTCCTCCCAACCATAGGAGAGAGCAACACCACTGTTAGCACAACTCCACCCCCAAGCTGGATCACCACCATGCACTAGAATGCCAAGCAACGCTTCCACGCAACACTCTCTCTCATATTTCGTAACAAGCAATGATGGACTTATGAAAAAGATAAACACTCAACCACAGTTTCTCCATGCATAACATGACATCCCGTTCTATCTCAGTGCACCAAGATATATAGTTTTTCCCAGGTCTTGTGCCATCCCAATCAAATCTCCAATTAGTCCTTCAATCCCTATGATTTAGGATTTTGTCTAGTAGTTGAGATTTTAGATTGGATTTGATTGGTAAAACTATCCCTTGCTTGATTTACACATGTTCTATGGTCATGTCCCTCATTTAACTGAATTATCCAAGTGTATTTTTCCTTCATTAATAATAAAATAATAATTTGTTGTGCAAAGTGTCACTCATACCTCTTGTGAGTATTTTTGAGTGTTTAAATAACTCTTACAAAAATAATTGTTTATTTTGAAATATTTTCAAAATATTAAATCAAAAATAAAAATAATAATGTCTTGGGGATATCACATTTCTCCCCCACTTAATCTTAACACAGTCCTCGATGTTCTTTTTATTAAGAGCTATTTTGCTCATTCTGGAACATGGAAGGATATGCTTCTTGCATTTTATCCTCCATTTCCCATGTTGCCTCTTCAGGGTTGAAGTGCTTCCATTGCACTTTTATTTGAATGATGGCTCGATTCTATAACATGCGTTCCTTCATGTCTAGGATACGCAAAGCTTCGGTTGAGGACTTTCCCCTGGGTTCTACGTGAATCATATTCCAATCAATTATATGAGTAGTATCATGCATATATATATATATATATATATATATATATATATATATATATATATATATATATAAACAAAGAAACATGAAATACATTGTGTATTTTTATAGTAGGGGGAAGTGCAAACTAATAGGCTACCAGGGCATTTCATATTATAGAACATGTATTTTAGTTCCAATAACCTTATCATGGAAAGTTCTAACACTCTTTCCCTTATAACCTTTGCAAATTATTTTGCTAAATACTTGATCCTTGACCACAATGTAACTATAATCAACTTTAATGCATTAACATTCAAAACAATAATCATAAACGGATTATTTTATTCATAAAAATCATCATCTTAAACAATGCAATAAATACATCTATCTATTATCTCCATAATCAAGAGTGGAATGATATAAAACTCGGTATAACTTAATTTATTAAAAAAGTACTTATTTGATTCTTGAAGGCCTTTGCGACTGAAGATGTGATTGTAACTTTTGGATCTTTATCTTCTATTTTTAATCATCTTGGATCCTTTACTCTTCCTGCATGTTGTTATTGTTCCTCTTCATTTAATAACCTGCACTTTACACAACTCATATGAGGTCTTCCAAAAATTTTAGCATAACATATATGTGTAGCATGATTTTTTTCAATTTCAATAAGAACGTAAGTAAAAATTTCCTTTGTAACAGACCGTTGTTGTTAATGGTAACTCTTCAAGTCTTTTTTCATCGACACTTGTGTTCTTATCATTGTAAGAGAATATAAACATATATGTGATGATCATTTTTCAATATAACAAAAAGAATGCATAGGTAAAACAACCATTTACTTATCTTCTAGAGTACCATGCTTTTCAGTCTTAGATGATAATCCTCTTAGCTAGTCTTTAACTTGCTATATACATATAATTCATTCACATGTTAGTAGCATTATATCAAACATTTTCGGGAAACCAACCTCAAAACTTGACACTCGTCCCCATTTTTGGATGCGTTTTGTTTTACCTACGGTGCTATTTGCATACATCATACTTAATCACTAGGGAAGCTAATAACCAATTTTCTTGGCATCTTTTACCCTATGCCCCATTATTATATCATGGGGATGAAAGATTCCAACAACTCTTTGTTGTACCCAGAACTCTCCCTTGAGAACTGCCACCAAATTACAAGTGGATTTACAGGATTTAATATTTTGAGATTACTCATCTTTTGATTTCCAGTAAAACGTTTTCATCCTCAAAACATCATGGTCGTTATGTTCCCCTGATATTATTTTTAATTTATTTGACCTAAATTTTGTCATTGATGATCACTTGCCCTCTCTCTTTTTCACTCAATCTCACTTGTTTGAGTCCAGGAATTTACTTTCTTTTCCACTCAAGCTCTCTATCTCTTGAGTCCAGGATATTACTTCCTTTTCCACCCAAGTTCTCTTGCTTGAGTCTAGGAAAATCACATTAGCATATTGGGGCTTAATCATCAATTTTGTCACTTGGTGTACCCCAAAAATCACAACAAATCAATTTTGTTAGTTGCAATAATCATTTGACGTAATCATTTATGCAACAAAGATAATGTGTCATGATCATAAACTCTTGTTCATCAAGCATAGAAAATTAATATAAAGCTTGTGTATATTCATACTTAGCTTGCTCGAGCTTAATTTGTATTCAACATGCGCTATAGTAGTAGATATTTACAAAATCATATCTTGTACTTCTATACAAAATGAACACTTTGTCATGTCCCAAATTTGAAATTGGGTCACAATGGCCTAATCACATTAGCCATATTCATTAGAGTTTGTAAAATTGATGTTAAGGGTCAAATAATTGCCAAGGAGGAAAATTACTAGTTTCCTAGGTTTGGGGTGGAAGCTTTGGGATTTGGAATAATGGAGATAATAAATGATGTTTGAACATTAGAATGGAATAAATATTTAATAAAGGACCTAAATAAATATATACAAGTGAAAATCAAAGTGGCATTTGATCATGAAGACACATGGAGGATGTGGGACCCACACTAGCTTGATTTTTCATAATACATGGTATCTCTCTTTTGCAAATTCGAATTAATGGGAATGTGAACACTCTTGGGTGAGTTGGTAAGTCATAACACATGTCATTGATCATCTTAGGTCGAATTTGGAAGGATTGGTAACCTCCATGGAAGATAAAGAGTCAAAGTGGAAGTTTGTGGACACTTGGGCTAGATTCCCTAGCCCTATGACACCAATGATGGAGCATCTATGACAACTATGACAAATTGCAGACCTGACCTCTGACATCTGACCACTATGACATGTCAGCCCCAAAAATAGGCTCAAAGAAGGCGAATTTGGGAGTGGGAGAAGCCAAAGAGACTCAAAATCGAATTTGGGAGAAGATGGAAGGTTAGAACTAGGAGACAAGTGGCAAATGTGGAATATTTCCTAAATGAAAATCTATTGAATCTATTGAGAGGATTTCGACCCTTAGAAGGCTAATTTTGGTTATAAAATGTAGAAATGAAGCATGAGAATAGATTTTGATCATTTGTAGAATTTGCAATTGCATTTGTGAAGAGGGAGAGCTAGTGGATGACTAGTTTCTTGCCTTAGCCAATTTCGAGGGTGAAAGATTCCCATCCAAGTTGGCAATTGGAAAGGCCATTCAGACCTTTCATTTGGAGCTTTAATGGAGTCTTTATTTGCAGGTGTAAGCTACAGGGCAGCTCATGGTTTCTTCTATTGCAGCTCGCTCCTTCAACCATTTCCAGTTTTGATGGCATATTCTTGATCCTTGAGGGAGGGCGTTTTTGGTGAGCTATTGTACTCTTTGGGGGAGCTTCTAATGCCCCATTTCTTTTGTAATATGAATTAAATACTTTGTTCTTCATCTCCAGAAAGTTTCACGTCGAAATTCCAAGTAGAAATGTATAAATCTCATTTTTAATGGAAGAACAATGCCATTTCCCCACTACCTTGTTGTGAACCAATGTATTGATGATGATTTCGAATGAATGGACGATTCTATGATGAATTTGTGATTAATGGACTGCCATGGATGTATTTTACAAGTTTCATGTACTGTACTTGAGCATTTGAAGTATTTTTACTCAGTTTAATTGCATTGGGAGAAGAAATAGTGCCATTTCCCCAAGGGTCGAATTGGTGATTTTTGCAGTTGAATGGGAGAGGGTGAGAACAGTTGTAATAAACCATTAATGGTGCATATGAGACCTTAATAATATAATTAACACATTACATACCTCTGTTCATAAATTTGAGTGGGTTTGGAGGCATTTGGGAAGCCATTTTCAGTACTTACCTTAGGGGGATTTGAACCCCAAATTACTAGTAAAATTGCATACTTGGTCCAGAATCTTAAGAGAGTTTGCAGAGGTCTTTTGGTGGCCATATGTTATCCCTGAACATCATATTCAATCCCTAGTATCATTCATACACCTTCCTTGAATATTTGAAGGCATTTGGAGTCAATTTGAGACCTAGAGACCAATACTAGTCAAAGGGAAATCACTAGTAAAGTTACCTACATTGACCAGAATTGAAAGAGTATTTGCAGAAGTGTTTTAAAGCTACAAAGGCATCCCTGAAACACATATTTATGTTCTAATATCATTCATATACCTTCTCAGAATATTTGGGATCATTTGGGGCAAATTTGGGACCTAGAGATCGAAACTAGTCAAAGGTCGAACCAAGGAAAAAAGTGGAAAATTGCAATTTTAATAAAATTCCTAACAAGGGACATTACAGTTGTATTAGAGCATGGTCCTTGCACCTGTGTATTAGGTACATACATTCAAGAATAATTGGCAGTCATGTCTTACTATTATGATGAATCCTATGAGTACAATTCTTATGAGGAATATGCAGATGCTTATGAGCAATATGAAGCAGAATGTGAATGGTATGAGGAAGAGGTGCCATCATGCAACACTTCTTACAATTTCAAGAGAAATGAATATTATTCTTATGACTTTAAATCTGATGAATATGAGTGTGTCACACCAACCAAGGATAATTCTATGAGTGAGTTCCAAAGATGGAGAGCAAAATATAAAACCTTGCCCCAACAATATCAAAAATATCAAGAATATCTTGCTTTTAGCAAAAATACACAAAATGCCATGTCTTTTGAGTACTATGCTGAACATGTTTTTGAAAATAGGCCCAAAAATGAAGATGTGGAGTTAGTGAAAAAAGGTTTATGCCCTTCTTGTAAAAACCCTTGGAGCGAGTATCATATATGTGTGCATGAAATGATGTCCTCCTTGAGGAGAGCTTTTGAGATTTATTCAAGAAGAGATTCCAAAGATATTGATCATAAGGAAAACAAGGGGAAAAATGCATCATCTTGCTTGAAGGATAAAAATGAAGAGACATCACAAGAGCATGAAGAAGATTCTATTGAAAATATGGAAGATCATTTCGAGACACCTTCTAGCTTAGACATGAACCAAAGAGCATCTACTGATGGATGCTTAAACTATGAAGGAGTACCTACTGATGGGTGCTCACACCTCTATGTTGGTGACATAGAGATCACTTTTGAAAGTGTTGCTGCAAGCCCAAGTTCCATTAAGCATGATAATGAAGACCTTGTAGCAGTTGAAGAAGAACCAAGATCAACTTCCCCATCACCACTTGAGCTTCATGAAGTTGGTCCAAGAAAAATTGAAGAAGATGAGGAGGTTCATTTGCAAGAGCCTCATTTTATTGAAGGGTCCTTAAAGATGAATGAAAATAATATCCAAGAGTCCCTCAGCATTCTCCATGACACTCAAGCATTGGTGTCAAATTCTTGTTGGAGAGCTACTTCATTGGAGGAAACATCCTTCCTTGAAGACATGGAGAAGATTCAAAGAGCAATGTGCCACATCAAAGGTAATTTCATGTCTTTGCTTTTTGATAGAAACCATTTGTTTGAGCTTAATGAATTGTTACATGATGCATACTTGAAGAATAATGAGGATATTCATAAGCTCACAATTCAAAATGAGCAACTTCTTGAAAAGTTGCAAGATACTTGTTTTTCCTCCTATGTTTCAGATTGTCAAATGGTAGATTGTTTGGAGGATTCTCATGACATGGTGGATCATGAGAAATGTGAAAATTTGAATGTTCTTGATGTGTTTGAAGATGAACTTGAAGAGATCCAAACACTTGATGTGGTGGAAGAGGAATTTGAATTGCCTCTTGATGAAGGTTATGCAATTTTTAAAGAAGAGCATGATTCCTCTACATTGGAACCAAACTATGACAAAGAGTTCACACTTTTGAAGGAGCTGCATGATACTACCCATATGGATCCTTCCCATGATGAAACTTCTGTACTTTTTGATCATTTGGGTGATTTGGTTCATTCTCCTACATCCTACAATTCCATGTTTTGCAACATTAGTCTCAATGAAGTATGGGTGAAAGGGTTCTTTTTGATGGTGCCACATGAGGAGTATGGAACTCCTACATTTACTTTTTATGATGATATGGTTGAAGCACATTCTTATTCACATTTGCAGCAACATTATTTGTCACTTTATGAAGATGCAAATCTACATGGATGCACCTATGATATGCATTTGAGTCACTTGAAGACTAATGGTTTTTCTTGCTCAACATTTGATTCATTTGATGTTGGAGGAACTTCATCCAACACTTGGGAGAATAGATTTATGATTGGAGAACATTTTTTTTGGCAGCCACATACTTTGTTATATTTTTATGATTCTCACATTCATGGATGTATGGGTGAGACTTCTTTGATTCATTTGAAGTCTCCTTGTTTTTTCTGCTCATTATTTGGTTCAGATTCTAGTGGAGATTCTTCATTCACTTATTGGATGAAAGAATACATGGCTGAATATTTTGATGCATATCACATCCTTTTGGAGCAGCATTATAGGACATGGGATCCTCACCTATGTCATTGGAGCAGATTTTATTGGTCACTTGAAGCTTGTATGCACTTGGAAAATGGTGGTCTACTTGCTTGGAGGTATAAGCACTTTCATGACTCTTTGATGAAGCATATCCTTGATGTACATTTTCATTATGTTGTTATGCACTTTGATGATATATATTTGGTACTCATGATGTTTGGAAGAATGCATACAAGAAAATGGGATCCAGGAATCCTCTTATCTAATGGTGTAGGTTGGAGAGCACTCTTAATTGTTGGGGTGCAATACAAGCAATGGGACCCTGGAATAATTTTTGTCTCATTGGTTTCATTTTTTTTTGGGAAGCAAGCAATATGGGAGATGGATTCCCCACTTAATAAAGTGATTTTAATCAGATTAGTGCAGCAGCAAGCATGGTGGTTCCTCTCTAAAATATTCATGGAAACTCAAAGACTCAAGGTTTGGCAATTCAATGGCAACTTCAAAGAATTATACAGAAAGCAGGTTCTTCAACACCCATGTTTGAAATTGCTTGAGGACAAGCACTATTGGGAAGGGAGGATTTGTCATGTCCCAAATTTGAAATTGGGTCACAATGGCCTAATCACATTAGCCATATTCATTAGAGTTTGTAAAATTGATGTTAAGGGTCAAATAATTGCCAAGGAGGAAAATTACTAGTTTCCTAGGTTTGGGGTGGAAGCTTTGGGATTTGGAATAATGGAGATAATAAATGATGTTTGAACATTAGAATGGAATAAATATTTAATAAAGGACCTAAATAAATATATACAAGTGAAAATCAAAGTGGCATTTGATCATGAAGACACATGGAGGATGTGGGACCCACACTAGCTTGATTTTTCATAATACATGGTATCTCTCTTTTGCAAATTCGAATTAATGGGAATGTGAACACTCTTGGGTGAGTTGGTAAGTCATAACACATGTCATTGATCATCTTAGGTCGAATTTGGAAGGATTGGTAACCTCCATGGAAGATAAAGAGTCAAAGTGGAAGTTTGTGGACACTTGGGCTAGATTCCCGTAGCCCTATGACACCAATGATGGAGCATCTATGACAACTATGACAAATTGCAGACCTGACCTCTGACATCTGACCACTATGACATGTCAGCCCCAAAAATAGGCTCAAAGAAGGCGAATTTGGGAGTGGGAGAAGACAAAGAGACTCAAAATCGAATTTGGGAGAAGATGGAAGGTTGGAACTAGGAGACAAGTGGCAAATGTGGAATATTTCCTAAATGAAAATCTATTCAATCTATTGAGAGGATTTCGACCCTTAGAAGGCTAATTTTGGTTATAAAATGTAGAAATGAAGTATGAGAATAGATTTTGATCATTTGTAGAATTTGCAATTGCATTTGTGAAGAGGGAGAGCTAGTGGATGACTAGTTTCTTGCCTTAGCCAATTTCGAGGGTGAAAGATTCCCATCCAAGTTGGAAATTGGAAAGGCCATTCAGACCTTTCATTTGGAGCTTTAATGGAGTCTTTATTTGCAGGTGTAAGCTACAGGGCAGCTCATGGTTTCTTCTATTGCAGCTCGCTCCTTCAACCATTTCCAGTTTTGATGGCATATTCTTGATCCTTGAGGGAGGGCATTTTTGGTGAGCTATTGTACTCTTTGGGGGAGCTTCTAATGCCACATTTCTTTTGTAATATGAAGTAAATACTTTGTTCTTCATCTCCAGAAAGTTTCAGGTCGAAATTCCAAGTAGAAATGTATAAATCTCATTTTTAATGGAAGAACAATGCCATTTCCCCACTACCTTGTTGTGAACCAATGTATTGATGATGATTTCGAATGAATGGACGATTCTATGATGAATTTGTGATTAATGGACTGCCATGGATGTATTTTACAAGTTTCATGTACTGTACTTGAGCATTTGAAGTATTTTTACTCAGTTTAATTGCATTGGGAGAAGAAATAGTGCCATTTCCCCAAGGGTCGAATTGGTGATTTTTGCAGTTGAATGGGAGAGGGTGAGAACAGTTGTAATAAACCATTAATGGTGCATATGAGACCTTAATAACATAATTAACACATTACATACCTCTGTTCATAAATTTGAGTGGGTTTGGAGGCATTTGGGAAGCCATTTTCAGTACTTACCTTAGGGGGATTTGAACCCCAAATTACTAGTAAAATTGCATACTTGGTCCAGAATCTTAAGAGAGTTTGCAGAGGTCTTTTGGTGACCATATGTTATCCCTGAACATCATATTCAATCCCTAATATCATTCATACACCTTCCTTGAATATTTGAAGGCATTTGGAGTCAATTTGAGACCTAGAGACCAATACTAGTCAAAGGGAAATCACTAGTAAAGTTACCTACATTGACCAGAATTGAAAGAGTATTTGCAGAAGTGTTTTAAAGGTACAAAGGCATCCCTGAAACACATATTTATGTTCTAATATCATTCATATACCTTCTCAGAATATTTGGGATCATTTGGGGCAAATTTGGGACCTAGAGATCGAAACTAGTCAAAGGTCGAACCAAGGAAAAAAGTGGAAAATTGCAATTTTAATAAAATTCCTAACAAGGGACATTACACACTTCTCATTCACATGTTCATTCAATTATTTCCTAGTTCATGTATTTACTAAACTACCTAATACAAGCTCTAATGAAATAATGTCAATCAAATTTCAGTAATATTCTACCTTTTAACAAAGGTCATTTATTTATCTATGGATTAATTGAAACATGTTATAGACAAGTTGATTCATATATCAATATCCTATGCAAGTTGATGATTAATAAAGAGTAACACTTTCAAATTACTATTTCACAATCATTGGATTTAGTAGCCTATCTACATCTTCCTTTCAAATATTTAACAACAATTCATACTAGCTTAGACTGAGACTTAAAATTATTTTGTGATATGAAAATTCAAATCATTGACATTATAAGTTTCAAAGCCATAATTAAAGTGTGTTTCTCTATTTCATATTGTAGATAACAATAAGAGAAAATATACCTTATACCATGTCATACTTAACAATTCATGCACACTCATTATAAGATGATTTCATCCTATCTCATTTTGAAGAGTGGCACACAAAACACTCAAAACTAACATTCGAATCAAACAACATAACATAATAACCATCAAGATGAATATAAATAGGTAATGACGACATTACCTTAACATAAATATAACCATCAAGATGAATATAAATAGGTAATGACGACATTACCTTAACATAACAAATACATTTTTGTGTTCAATAGCTAAACCCATTTATTATACAACATATACCCTAAATATGGATAATGACCATCAATCAATAAAGCTCGAATCATTCTAGGTGAACAACCCATCACTCAATAGTTCACCATACTCAACAATCAACAATGCATGACATCTAAACATGGAACCTCCAAAGGGTGCAGGCCACTAAATATTAATGGTAATATGAATGCATGATTAAATGCAAGAACTTGCACCAACAACTTCATAATGTTCTGAGTGTTGAGGAGATAACTAGTCATTCAAATATTAAAGAATAGTCTATATGTTATATTAACATGGCAACAAAAACACCACCACTCATTGTACTTGAGATGATGCAACCCCTAGTTCTATACCAAATGATCTAATACCAATCTATAATGTACTTACATTATCAAAGTCAGAGATGAGTTCATTGATTCAAAATTTTAATGAAGAGTAGTATGCAAATCAAAGTACAATAATTGAGACAATTTACAGCATAAAAACCCTTCCCCCCAATTCACTATGACATAATTTTGAATTTAAATTAATCACCGTAAGTCAAGATTCCAATATTTGAATGCAAAGTCTATCTAGTAATTGTAAATACCATAATTTCTATAAATTTAAAAATCTTGAAAACTTTCATAATTGTTTACTAATGCTAATGATTACTAACACTTAGCATAGTTCTTTTAAGTTTAAAGGGAATGAAAAGAAAACCTTTGATTACATCATAGTCAAACAACACTCAATTGCGATATACAAATCTTCCCAAGCATAATTACACAGATAGGAGTTTAGATATCTTGTTATGCTTAAATGCATCTTGATTAATATTTAAATAAGTTTTAGTTAAGTGGTGGTTAAAAAAATAGATATGTTTCTTAAATAGTATTTGTTTTACGTTTATATTTATTAGTTTAATGTTTATGTTAGTTTAATGTTTATATTAATTCATGGTACTTAACTTGTGACCTATTGGTGTTCACCGACCACAAATTAAATGGTTGTGCTAATTATCATTAAAAATCATGTCTAACTAATTTAGATAACATTCTTTTATATAAACCCAAAACCATAGTTCATGTATATTATGATTTATAATTTCTTTTCATAACATACATAGATAATGGCACTTCAATGACATAATTTAAAGTAATTTATTAAAAATAGATTCGAATTACTTATATTTTAATATAATTATGTACTTAGTCTCATGATACTATGAAAAAATATAATTATGTACTTAGTCTCATGATACTATGACTTTTCTTTTCTACTTATCATGTCATCAAGATAGTTCTTTAAATACTTACCCATTGTTTTGGATAGAAACATTTATCAATATCTATGTTTATTTAAACTTTCAAATGATAGCGTGTAAAGATTTTCTAAAGTAAAAGCCATATGCACAAGGTTCATTCGTCACAGAAATTCCATAAATCGCATCGATTTTTCCAGATCGATTCTCTTCCACGGATTAAGGTTTCTCCTAAACCAAACTATACACTTACGGACTCATCACTCTGTTATGAACTCAACGTAATATATCGAAAGTAAATATATATTTTTCAACAACATTTTTTTTAAAGAAAATGTACCGACTTTATTTAAAGTTGTGTTATTATCAGCATAAATCCATCTTAAACCAGTATTTATCAAGTATTGAGACGGATCCAATTTCTTGAGGCGTATTTCTTTTTTTAAATTTAAACTCAAGAAATTTGATCTTTCTTGATGATAGATCCGAGTTTAAGTTTTAAGTTTTTATTTTATAAACGAGCATCTATTTTTTAATTACTTTTCATAATATTTTATTTTATGAATCGACATGGTTTTTTTTTAAATAGTTTCCATAATTTTTTATTTTATGAGCCGACATAATTTTTTTTAATTATTTTGTTACAAACATGTTATATCACATTACAACATCTCCTCCATACTCTACTCGATGCAATAAAAATTGCATTTTGAAAGTAACACTTATCTTTGTACCGTCAATAGATTTTGATTGCTACATAAAGGTCGTAGCTAAAAAAAATTCAAGAATACTAGTATCCTTTACCCAACAGCGATTTGGCTGTTAAAGATAGCCTGTCCACTATAATATTCATATTAGTTTATAGTTTTTCGTTATGGGTAGTTTTTTTAAGAACCTAACTCCGTTTTGACATCATATTAATGGCGTTGGTTCATCACTCCATGTATGTAACCACTAACATGGAGCTCCATATGGTGTAAGTAATTTCCATTTATCTTAATGCGTTTATACGACAACCAATATTTGTATCACGGGTTTCCCAAAGGGAGCTATAAATATCGCTGCCATAATGAAAAGGATGAGATCTATGTTAATCCTACTTATCTGATTGGGTGACACACCCATGATTTAAGTGCAAAATATGCATAAAAAGACATAGCATAAATAGGGATATTAGTAAATTTCAGAATGATTACCCAAAAATAAATAGCGGTTCCAAATTGTGTGCAACGTTATCGAATGCCGAAATAATTTACACAGTTACAATTTAAAACTTTAACCCGCTCTGTAAAAACACAGCGATTTTTTTCATAAACATACATAATTACATTTCGATCATTTCAATGTTTTCAGAACATAAATGCATTGAAATCTGTGCACGAGTGGCAACATTTTGATAGCAGAGAAATACACTGATTTGGATACAACATAATGCATAGTTTTTTTTTTCTAGAATAAACACACCGTAGTTTCAATGTAATGCACCATATATGATATATACAACATCAACATGTTTTCCATATATTCAGAAATGAAAACTACCCAAGGGTATGCCATCAAAAGCATAATTATCCATAGGTGAATTATACTTGAACATTGGAGATGACTACTTGATTACATTCGATTTGAATAAACGCCTTGCTACATAAATTTTCTCTTATAAGTCTGAACTTTGAACTTTTTTCATGATAAGCAGAGAACATTTTTCGTTATAAGCAGACAACTTGAGTTCATATTCTCATCATATTACACTACTTCACTTCTTTTCTAGCCTCTATCCAAGCCAAGTAGGTTGCTAATCTCTCATCTTCTCACTCATCAGGGGAAGAGGTTATAGATTCATCTTCTAAGGAGCAATGACAATTATTTTTGTTATTGGGCTGGTGCAAGGTAATGATACCCAATTATGACATGTTAGTTGCAATGACATTCTGGAAAAACAGAAATATTATCATTAAAATGAATTATTAGAGGTACCTACAAAACTTTTTTGGATTAGGTGTAAACAGATGAAACGTAGAAAAACGGATGACCTTCCGGAATATATAACTTTTATTTATGGAAAAGTGGTACAACCACCCCAAAATGTCATTATTCAAAGATTGGTATGTTATTCTTTTTCTCAAACATAATGCACATGTTTTTTTGAGCCACCCGTTTGCTATTTAAATTTTCAATTTACAAGAAAAAAAAATGTAGAGGCGTAGGCAACAGAAGAATCTTGTGTGGGGCTATTTTTCCAAAATTTTAAAAGTCAATTTTATATTTTTTTTAAATTACTGAATTCAGTGAAGCCCTAAAATGACATGGTTAAGTGTTGAGACACCATATCATGGTCTAAAAATAATCAAAATACCTTTTTTTTTTTAGGTTGTAGGTATTTTCATGCTCTTGTGCGAGTTCTCTTCCGTTTTCGAAATAGGTAAGCCAATAAAAAATTATAGGCCAAGTAAACGACCTATGTTTTTTACAAATTTGACATGAGTGCAGTTAAAAATGAATTAAAAATAGAAAACAACAACAGATCTATTCAAAAATTATATATTTAGAATCTGCACACAGAACTCGACAAGCATGTGCAATTTCATCTGCAGTGCACTCGTGGAGCTTATGTGGAACTAGTTGTGAAAAACTGAAAGTTACAGCATTTGATGTTTTCTGCCATAAATTAGGCATAAATCAGACCAAGCCTCAAGGTGCAATCCGAAGCTAATTCCAAACCTGCAAGGGCACCAAAAACAATTTGAATTCAGTCACGCGTGCGCGCAACTATGCGCACGTGCAAACACGCGCACGCGTGATTGACAGTGCGTATGCGTTAATAACAGTGCGCACACATCTTTGCGTGTACGTGATATTGTATGCCTTTGTATGGTTTATTTAATTTCCTCTGTCAAGGGGATACATGAAGTTGATGAAGATGTGATGATGAAGAAGATGACGATGATGGAGATGTTGATGAGGAAGGGGGAGATGACAATGATGTTGAAGATGTTGATGATGATGATGATGAGATGATGGTGATAGTGATGATGACAATGGTGATGAAGATGCCGATGATGATGATGAAGATGATGGTGACGAGGATGATGATCATGATGGTGATGAAGATGATCATGATCATGATGAATATGTTCATGTATTTGTAACTTCGAAATATATTCACTTGTATATTGAATTTGTACTTTATTGTATCCCCAACGAAGATGTATTATTCCTCCGATTGGAAATGTCGTCATGTGTACTTGCATGTGTCGCAAGTTATATTGTAAATGTTGTAACTTATACTTGATGGGTTATTAGACCACCTTGATGGGGTTGGCCCTGTATGAGTCATGTGGGTCAAAGGGTTATTAGACCACCCTAGTGGGGGTCGGCCCAGTCAGCATTATGTTAAGTGGTTAAGTTGAGGTCGACCTAGTTGAGTAAAGGTCAAATCAAGTTAGTGTATAAATAGAGAGTGTGTCTCTCTCATTTTACACATTCTATTGTTCACTCACTTCGCATTAGTGAGAGAGGAGGAGTGTGCACTAGTGGAGGAGGAGTATGTTGATGCTATCATCTATCTCTTGGGTTTGATCATGGTGATCGTTGTATTGATGCTTATTCTATCTTTGAGGAAGTTGCGGGGTTTTTCACCTTCTTGGTTTTCCCCGATGAAATGTTTTGTGTCTCTTGTCTCTTGTCTTTTATGCTTGATATGCTGTACATGTTATTCATTCAGTTAAGATTCTATATCAGAATGTATTAAATTCTGAAAAACTAACATGGTATCAGAGCTAGCTTGAAGGAAGGCATGCTATGGCATTTATGAGACTTGTGGCACTTGCGACAAATTGCAAGCTAGGGCTTGATATAGAAAAAACTAGTTATCATGGAAATTTCGCTATAAATCCATTTTTGCGAAGGTTTAGGATCTGAAACCTTTACAAGTCGTAGATAACATCCACATGTACCTTGTGTTAGAAGCACAACTTCTAATTCGATGTACTTTGTGAGTTATGATCAGTACAATCTAGGGTTTTTACCTCTTCCAGATCTCAGTCATAAACAGGTGACCTAGGAAAAAAGTCATAACGTGGGATAGGAAGCTCCAAATGAAATTTTGTGAAAAGTGACAGGTAGGGCACGAACTGTAGTTTCTCTGGTAAGTTTTTTAGAGACCTAAGTTGAACCAGTGACACGTGGAATGCTGTACAAGTTCGCTCTCCTGTTTTATCCCATAAACAGGTCACGTTGCGACACTTGGCATAACTCTCTCTCAGAGAATCCAATTGAGGTCAGACCTGTGGGATTGGAAAGATGACAGGTTAGGATTCGACAGGACGAAGTTTCAGACCCTATAGATTCATAATTTCGGAGTTGCACCAGAAACAATCAGATACATATTTTTGTCCAATCAGAATTGATTTCTAAGCACCTTATTTTTGGATCGTCATTGCTGTGGGAAATTAGGGTTTCGAAGAAAGTTGAAATTCTTGGAATCGGAGACCACGATTGAATGGTCCTCATCAAAATCAAAATTTAGAGACCAAGATCAAATTTTTTGGTTGGGAAGAAGGCCAGGCTTGATCAAACCCTAGTTCAGGATTTTGATCGGAAAGGTGGAAAATTAGGGCTTCTGTAAAAGTTGGAATCTGTGACCGTGGTTGGAAACTCCTTAGAAAAATCAAAGTTTAGAGCTTTGGATCAAACCTTTTGGATGGGCAGAAGATTGGGCTTTGTCAAACCCTAGTTCAGGGTCCTCTCTAGTGAATTCAGAAGTTTCAAAGGCAATTTTAAGGGGTCAAATTTTGCAGTTTTCGAAATTGAAGTACACCAGCTTGATTAGCTCAGCAAGGTACATCTTTCCATCCATTCAGAAGTTTGAAATTTCAAATTTAAATTTTTAGGGTTTCTCTGACAAACCCTAATACCTATTCCAGATCGAGTCTGAGCAAATCAAAGTGGATTGGGTTAATCCTAGAAGAAGATGATTTGGTCACTTGCATAAATGAAGAAGTTCCAGTTCCAGAGGGAGATGAGGCTGAGGCCTTACATGAGAAGGCTACAAGCAATCCCATTAGGTATGATTTGAAGAGATACAGGTACGTTTTGAAATTTGTTCATAATTGAGGTTATGATATGTTTGTCTTCATATTATTGAGGTTAGTACAATCTTGATTATTTTTAGAATTGTCTTATCACCCTAGTAGAAGTATGAATGCATGTGAATGATAGAAGACATTCATTGATTAGGGTTATATGTGTTGAGATATTGTAACTTCAAAGAATATTATATTTGTACTTTATTATTTCGGAGATGTTTCATTCCTTCGTGAAGATCTTATTGTATATCCGGAGATGTTTATTCCTCCGTCGAAATGTGGTAACTTGGGTTATTAGACTTCCCTAGTGGGGGTCGGCCCTGTATGTGTTATGTGGGTCAAAGGGTTGTTAAACCACCCTAGTGGGGTCGGACCAGTCAGTTGTAGTGGGGTGTTTAACCCAGTGGTAAAGTTGGGGCCGACCTAGTTAATATAAAGTACAAGTCGAAGATGTGTATAAATAGAGGAGGTGTGTTCCTCATTATACACACACTTCCCTCACTCATAATGTAGCGCACTTATGGAGGAGAGGTCTGCTATGGTGGAGGAGGAGATCATGTCTTTGGTTTTCATATTTCTATATTGCTGGTCATCTATATTGAGGAAGCTTTGCTGGGTTTTCTACCCCATGAGGGTTTCCCAGGATAAATCTGTGTCTCTTGTGTTTATGCTGTGCTTGTTGTTTCTTCAGTGATCCTGTATATGCTATTATTGTGAAATGGAATGTAATGCTTCTATTTTCTGTCTTAGCATATTAAATCTTAACATGGTATCAGAGCTAACCTGAAGGAAGGCAATGTATGGCACTTACAACACTTGCTTCACTTGCGACAATTTCAAGGTTTGGGTTTTGTATAGCAAAAACCAGTCATCGTGGAACTTTCTCTATAAATCCATTTTGGAAAAGTTTCAGGATCTGAAACCTTTACAGGTAGTATATAACATCCCCAGGTATCTTGTATCCAAAGGAAACCCTCAGATTCGTTTTACTTTGGGAGTTATGATCAGTACAAGTTAGGGTTTCTACCTCTTCCAGATCTCAGTCAAAATCAGGTGACCTAGGAAAAAAGGTCATAACTTGGGCTAGGAAGCTCCAAATGAAATTTAGTAAAAAGTGACAGGTAGTACATAGACTGTACTATCTTAGGAAATGTTTTCAGAGGCCGGTGTGGAACCAGTGACACATGGAATGACGTACAAGTTGTATCTCCTGTTTTATCCCATAAACAGGTCACGTTGCGACACTTGGCATAACTCTCTCTCAGAAAATCCAATTGAGATCAGACCTGTCGAGATGGAAATATGACAGGTCAGGATACCGCAGAAAAAGTTTTTAGACCCTGTGGATTGAAAAGTTCGTAGTTACAGCAGAAACAATCAGGTACATATTTCTGTCAAAACAGAATTATTTTTGGAGCACCTTCATTCATGGCTTCCAGAATTTAGGGTTTCAGAGAAATTTAGAATTTTTTGAATTGGAGTCCACGGCTGAATGATACTTAGCAAAATCAAAATTTAGAGACCAAGATTGAATTTTTTGGTTGGGTAGAAGACTAGGCTTGATCAAACCCCAATTCAGGATTTTGATCGAAAAGATGGAAAATTAGGGCTTCAACAAAAATTGAAATTTTTGAAGTCTGTGACCACCACTGGAAGCTCCTCAGAAAAATAAGAGTTTAGAGCCTTGGATCGAACCTTTTGATTGGGCAGAAGGGTGGGCTTCATCAAACCCTAGTTCAGGGATCCTGTCTAGAAGATCCAGAACTTTCGAAGGCAATTTTGAGGGGTCAAATTTTGGAGATTTCAAAATTGAAGTATGCTAGTTTGATCAACTCAGCAAGACACATCCTTCCATCCATTCAGAAGTGTGAAAGTCAAATATTGAATTTTTAGGGTTTCTCTAACAAACCCTAATCAAGCTCCAGATCAAGTTTCAGGGGGAGTTGAGGCTAAGGCCTTACATAAGAAGACTACAAGAAGTCTCGACAGGTATGTCTTAAGGAGATACAGGTATGTCTTGAAATCTGATTCCTGATTAAGTTCATAATATGTCTGTCTTCATATTATTTATTAGTACAATCTTGATTAATGTTAGAATTGTCTTATCACCCTAGTAACAATATGAATGCATGTGAATGATAGAAGACATTCATTGATTAGGGCTATATGATTGTACTGATGCACTGTGGTGTTGTATGAGGTTGATGTTGTCTGCTAACAAGATACAGGTACATCATGAAAGACAAATCAAGTTCCATGACCATGATAACATGAAGACAAAGACTCATCCATAATCTTTGATCACATAAAAGTTCTACTTACGAGGTATGTATGACTTTGTTCTATTATGCTTAACCTATGAGATATGCAGGTTCCAGCATAGGATCTCTAAATCATTGAAGAGAACAAAGAAGATATTGATTAGGTACGTTAGACATAACTAAGCAGATATACTAATCCAGGTATGTTTTCCTATGTCATGTTAGAATATTACCTTATGTTAGGATCCCTTATATAAGTATACTTGGTATGATTGGTTATGCTTATTCATAAAGTTAGTAATCAAGGGTTTATGCATATTATGTCTCTTATCTTGGTTGATGATTTAACTAACCAGATCAAACAAGAATATGCATGAGTAAAAGAAGACTTCCCTGAAACCTTGAATATTATCTATAATCATGACTATACATATTCAAGATTATTTAGAACTATAATGTTTTGATAACATTAAGAATATACTAATGAATGTATGTTTGTGTATGAGATCATGAGGATGACACTTGAGCATGCACAGTGGTACAGAATGAATAGAAGTTCAAAAAACATACAAAAGATCAAGCGGGAGGCAACCACACAAACATAAAAGATAAGTATTTGAGTTGTTATTTGAAATAGTAAATGATATTTCCTGTAATAGGTTGTATGCATATTTGTATTCCTATAATATATCATGCTGAGTGTAAACATTCATAAAGCATTGAACAGTATACTACTAATATGCATATGATTGGTAAGTTGGACAAACATTCCATTGTTGCTTGTCTAGAATGAAACCTCTTTGCTGACATGCTGAGAGCTGTGCACACTCTCGATAGTATGTTCTGGTAGAGATGGAAGGCATCTAGATAGCCACTGTATGCATACAGGATATGGAAAAGTGTTGTGCCAAAGTATTGGTCAAGATAGTTGCATAACTATGTAAATGATATCTGTATGCATAATAGGTTATCATGTCAACATGATTTCATGATTATGAAGTATTACTAATCATGTACTTAATTTTGATATGTAGGAAAGATCATGAAGAATGATGAACACCGAACAAGTGATGGATGTTCAACAAGAAGATTTACAAATCAAACAAAATATAGAAGGCTTGTCGCTAGAAGATTCTCTTAGAAAGAGGAAGAGAATCATGACGAGATGTTTGCTCCAAGTGACTAGATAAGACCATTCTCTTAATGATGTAATTAAAGAAGAAGTGTGAATCAAGTTCTGTATGGGTACCCAGGATCGATAGTCAATTGATGAGCTTAATGATCATCATGGGTGATGTGGATCTCAACCTTTGCTACAAGGTTGAATATGGCTTCTATACACAGATGACATGGATGCAAGAAGGAACTCACCATAGAGTTCAAATGATATCGATGCTCATATCAGTAGACCCATTTGACAAGAGATGGCACAGATAGATATGCAGAAGATCACTTAATGCAGAGTGTGAATGATGGAGAATTGACAACTTCTTGACAAAGCTTAGGCTTTACCAGAAGTAAAGCTGATCCTAACCTTTACCTTAAGGTTGTGGATGATGAACCTATCATACCATTATTGTATGAGGATGATCTCTTTCTGACAAGGAATGAGAAACAGATCATGGAAAGAAAGAGGAAGATGGCTATAGATGAAAAGATCTCTTACTTCCTAGGTCTGGAAGTATGGCAAGGTTCAGAAGGAATCTTTCTCATCCCAGGAAAGTATGTTGTGGAAATCTTGAGAAGAATTGATATGTTAAGCCATGGCCACTCTCTTGGGTTCCGACTTGAAGTTGTTAGCTGATAACTCCTCAGAGTTAGTTGATGTGACTCTGTACAGACATATTATTGGGTCATTGATGTATCTAACAAATACCAGGCCAGATATATGCCCTGCTGTGAACACCTTGAGTCAGTATCTAGTGGAAACTAGATGTGTTCACCTGATAGTTGAAAAGCATGTGATGAGGTACCTAAAGGATACAATAGAATTTGATCTATGTTATCTTAGAGATCATGACTTCAGATGGCTACACAGATGTTGATTGGGCAGAAAGTGTATCAGACAGGAAGAGCACATCGAGAGGATGTTATTGTCTGGGATCAGCCATGATCTCGTGGTTTAGCAGGAAGCAATCTAGTGTGGCTCTCAGCACAAGCGGAATATATGGCTGCTTGCTCTGCTAGTTGTGAAGCGGTATGGCTTCAGAATTGTTTGACTTAGAGATGGACCCAACTGTGATCCTATGTGACAAACAGAGTTGTACCAAAATGGTAGAGAATCCAGTGTTCCATGATAAGTCAAAGCACATAGAGATCTGACATTTCTATATATGAGATATGGTGCAGAAAGGAATTAAAGTTTGAATTTGTAACAAGTTACCAATGTACTAACCAAACCTCTACCGATCCGATGTACTAACCAAACCTCTACCTCAAGTAAATTTTTTCGAGACAAACTTAATATAGTTCAGAAGGACCCTCCTCGAAAGGGGGAGTGATGTGATCACTTATGATGAGATTTCCTGCATCGACAGTGAGGTCGATGATGTGGATATCTATATTGGTGATGCCGATAGAGAGGTTGGTGGATGGTCCTTAGACAGGGTCTAAGGTGACAAGGGGATTGCATCATCCTTGAACATATGTTCTAAAAGGATCCGTAGATAGGTGTCTCCGAGAAAGAAGAGGGATTTCATCATCCTTGAACACATGTTCTAAAAGGAGCCGTAGATAGGTGTCTCCGAGAAAGAAGAGGGATTGCATCATCCTTGAACACATGTTCTAAAAGGAGCCGTAGACAGGTGTCTCCGAGAAAGAAGAGGGATTGCATCATCCTTGAACACATGTTCTAAAAGGAGCCATAGATAGATGTCTTCGAGAATGAAGTCCTTCATGGACATGTGGGGATTGGATCATCCCTGGACTTCAGTCCTAAAGAGAGCCGTAGACGTATGTCTTCGAGAATGAAGTCCTTGGTGGACATGTGAGGATTGGATCATCCCTGGACTTCAGTCCTAAAGAGAGCCATAGATGTATGTCTTCGAGAATGAAGTCCTTGGTGGACATGTGAGGATTGGATCATCCCTGGACTTCAGTCCTAAAGAGAGCCATAGACGTATGTCTTCGAAAATGAAGTCCTTGGTGGACATATGGGGATTGTATCTTCCCTGGACTTCGGTCCCAGAATTGATCCGTAGACAAGATGTCTTTGAGAATGAAGTCCTGAATGGACATGTAGGGGATTGTATCATCCCCGGAATTCGGTCGTAGAATTGAGCCGTAGACATATGTCTTCGAGAATAAAGTCCTGAATGAACAGGTGGGGGATTGTATCGTCCTTGGACTTCAGTCCCAGAATTGAGCCGTAGACTGGGTCTCTGAGAATGTAATCCTGAATGAATAGGTAGGGGATTGTATCTTCCCTGGACTTTGGTCCTAGAATTGATCTGTAGAATGATGTCTCCGAGAATTGAAGATAGGACTGCATCGTCCCTGGACCTCGATTCAAAATGTACGTGAGGACTGTATCGTCCATGAACTAGGTTCAAAATGTACGTGAGGATTGCATCGTCCATGAACTGGGTTCAAAATGTATGTGAGGACTGCATCGTCCATGAACTGGGTTCAAAATGTACGTGAGGACTACATCGTCCATGAACTGGGTTCAAAATGTACGTGAGGACTACATCGTCCATGAACTGGGTTCAAAATGTACGTGAGGACTGCATTGTCCATGAACTGGGTTCAAAATGTATGTGAGGACTGCATCGTCCATGAACTGGGTTCAAAATGTACGTGAGAGGACTGCATCATCAGTGAACTGGTTTCAAAATGTACGTGAGGACTGCATCGTCCATGAACTGGGTTCAAAATGTACATGAGAGGACTGCATCGTCCATGAACTAGGTTCAAAATGTACGTGATGGGATTGCATCATCCCTAGATGTGAGACTTGTCTTAAAGTGATAAGGATTGATCATCTTGGAACTTGATCTAGATTGTATCATCCATGGACTTATGTCCTAAAGAGAGCGGGATTGATCATCCTATAATATGATCGTGTGTGTTGCAGGGTCTGCTACTATTATGACTGATGAGGATACTTGTATTGATGTATTGATACTTGAATTGATGATATGTATTGATGAGGATACTTGTATTGATGATGTGTATACTTGTATTGGTGTGGATACTAATATTGATGATCTAGATGACGATGCTGCTGATCGTGTTGATCTAGATGACGATGTTGCTGATCATGTAGATCGAGATGATGATCTAGATGCTGTAGATCGAGATGATCCAAATGTTGTAGATCGAGATGATCCAGATGCTGTAGATCGAGATGATCCCGATGATGATGATTGTATGATGATGATGCTGATGATCGTGAGGATCTAGATGTTGATGTTGATGTTGTTGTAGCTATTCGAGTGCTGCAAAAGATAAAGACTCAGTGCTGAAGATGTTGATGTTCCAGTATTGAAGATGTTCCAGTAACTGCTTGAGTTACTGATGATGTTGAGAAAGCTTCCAATGATTTATAGATGTATCATGTATGATATTGATGACTCCTTGCTCGTGCAGATGTTGTTATAATATCCTTCTCGTTAAGGGGGAGTGTTCAGATATTGTAACTTCAAAGAATATTATATTTGTACTTTATTATTCCGGAGATGTTTCATTCCCCTGTGAAGATCTTATTGTATATCTGGAGATGTTTATTCCTCCGTCGGAATGTGGTAACTTGGGTTATTAGACTTCCCTAGTGGGGGTCGGCCCTGTATGTGTTATGTGGGTCAAAGGGTTGTTAGACCACCCTAGTGGGGTTGGCCCAGTCCGTTGTAGTGGGGTGTTTAACCAAGTGGTAAAGTTGGGGATGACCTAGTTAATATAAAGTACAAGTCGGAGATGTGTATAAATAGAGGAGGTGTGTTCCTCATTATACACACACTTCCCTCACTCAGAATGTAGCGCACTTGTGGATGAGAGGCCTGCTATGGTGGAGGAGGAGATCATGTCTTTGGTTTGCATATTTGTATATTGCTGGTCATCTATATTGAGGAAGCTTTGTTGGGTTTTCTACCCCATGAGGGTTTCCCAGGATAAATCTGTGTCTCTTGTGTTTATGCTATGCTTGTTGTTTCTTCAGTGATCCTGTATATGCTATTATTGTGAAATGGAATGTAATGCTGCTATTTTCTGTCTTAGCATATTAAATCTTAACAATATGATTGTACTAATGCACTGTGGTCTTCTATGAGGATGATGTTGTCCGCTAACATGAAAGGTACAAATCAAGTTCTAGATCAAGAACATATGACCATGGTGACATGAAGACAAAGACTCATGGATCACATAGAAGCTCTACTTACGAGGTATGTATATTTTGGTTCTACAATGGTTAAGTTATGAGTTATGCAGGTTACTAGCACAAGGCATCAAAGAAAACAAGAAGACATTGTTTAGGTATGTTAGACATAACTATCTAACATGCTAATCCAGGTATGTTTTTCCTATATCAAGTTAGAACCCTACCTTGTGTTAGGATCTCTTATATAAGTATATCTTCGTATGATTAATGATTGTTCATGAAGTTATAAGTTTGAGTAATCATAGGATTATGCATATTATGTTTCTTACTTTGATTAATGATATGACTAACCAGAAGAGTCCTATGGTCAAATAAGAAATGCATGAGTAATAGAAGTCCTCCTTGAAACCTTGAATACTAATGCTTATGATAAATTACTTGGGTGTGAAATGATTATGACCATACATATTTAATATTATTTAGAATCATAATGTTTTGATAGTATTGAGATTATACTAATGGATGTATGATTATGTATGAGATCTTGAGGATGACACTAGTGCACACTTAAGCGTGCATAGTGGTCCAGAATGAATATAAGTTCGAGGACAGGTAATTCAGGAAGCAAAGATCAAGAGGGAGTACACTCTAGTAGTTCCTACAAGGAAGCAAAGATCAAGAGGGAGCACTCAAGGAAGCAAATATCAAGAGGGAGTCCACCCAACAACCAAACAAAGATAAGTATTTGAATTGTCATTTATTATATATATGATTACTTAAATGATGTTGTCTAGTCATATACATACTTATGTTCCTAGATCTAGGATATATATTATGCATATTAGAAAATTTGCATTAATGAACAAGATACTACTAATATGCAAGTAATGGGTAAGTGGCCTATGGTATTGTACAACATTCCATTGCTACTTATCTAGAATGAAACCTATTTGCTGACATGTTGGGAGTTGTGCACACTCTTAACAATGTTCTGGTAGAGATGGAAGGAATCTAGAAAGTTACGGGATATGGATAAATGTTGTATTGAAACATTGGCTAAGACAATTGCATGACTGTATGACATATATTCTTATGTGTAAGATTTTGTTCTGAAAACTATGAGAAGTTTCTAATCATGCAATTGAATATGACATGTAGGAAATATCGTGTACAATCACCTACAAAAGAAGGACTACAACATTTGTTCAAGCAATGAAGTTTAAAGAAATCTATCTATTGAAGATATTGAAGAAAATGAAGTTCCCAGGATTCGGGATGCAGTAATGGAAGAAAGCCATGATCAAGGAATATCAGTCGATCATGAAGAATGATGTTTGGGATGTGGTCCCAAGACTTGAAGGGAAGTCTATGGTTACTTCCAAGTGGATCTACAAGATCAAGCATGCTGTAGATGGCATCATAGAAAAGTACAAAGCAAGATTTGTAGCTCGTGGCTTCTCCTAGAAAGAGGGAATAGACTATGAAGAGACTTTTTCTCCTGTAGCCAGATACACTTCCATCATAACAGTACTTGCTCTGGCTGCAGTGATGAAATGGAACATACACTAGATGGATGTCAAGACAACTTTCTTGAATGGTGCAGTCGAAGAGGAACTGTATGTGGAGCAACCACTTGGTTTTGAGACACATGACATGGAGTCATATGTCTGCAGATTGGAGAAAGCATTGTATGGCTTGAAGCAAGTTCCTAGGACTTGGTATGGTAGGATGGACAGTTTCCTATCCAGTTTGGGCTTTACCAAGAGTAAAGCAGATTCCAACCTTTACTACAAGGTTGAGGAAGGCAATCCTATGATACTACTTCTGTATGTGGATGACCTGTTTGTTATAGGTAAGGATGGATTGATTGCTGATACCAAGAGGAAGCTTGTTGCCGAGTTCGATTTGAAGGACTTGGGGATGATGCACTATTTTCTAGGCATGAAGGTGTGGCAGAGTGCAGATGGGATCTTCCTTGGACAAGGGAAGTATGCAGTAGAGATCCTAAAGAGGTTTGGGATGATGGATTGGAAGGCCATGGCCACACCTATGGCATTGAACTTGAAGCTTCTGTTTGGTGCTTCATCTGAGCCGGTTGATGTCACGATGTATCGTGAGATGATTGGGTCCTTAATGTACCTGACGAATACAAGACCGAATATTTGCTTTGCGGTGAACACATTGAGCCAGTTCTTGACGGATCCCAGAGGTGTTCACCTGGCTATTGTAAAGCATATTCTGAGGTACCTGAAGGGTATGGTTAACTATGGGCTCAAGTATGATGCGAATCAAAAGCTTAACCTGCAGGGTTATGTTGATTCAGATTGGGAAGGCAGTGCTGCATATAGGAAGAGCACTTCTGGGTGCTGCTTCAGTATGGGATCAGGTGTGATCTCTGAGTTTAGCAGGAAGCAGTCCTACGTAGCACTGAGTACAGCCAAAGCAGAGTATGTTGCAGCTTGTTCGGCTAGTTGTGAGGCAGTATGGTTGAGGAAGCTACTACCTGAGTTATTTGATCTCCTGTTGGATGCTAATGGTATCTTTTGTGACAACCAGAGTTGTGTGAAGTTGTATGAGAACCCAGAGTTCCATGACAAGTCGAAGCACATTGAGATCCAATATCACTATATCAGGGATATGGTGCAGAGAGGAGCAGTGAAGCTCCTGTATGTTGCGACGGATGAGCAGGTTGCATATGTGTTGACGAAACCACTAGCTAGAGTGAAGTTTGAGTACTTCAGAGAGAGGCTTGGTGTTCTTCAGATTGAGGATACTTCGAGGAAGAAGTGATGGACACATTTGCAGGAGCCATTCCAAGCATGGTGAGAGAAGGATCCTTCCCATGGCTGTGGATATAAGTGTTGCGTGTTGAGCATCAGGACGATTCCCAGTTACTGCTTTGTATGATCAGTTGGATCATGTATTTGTGTATGCATCAGTTGGATGCTTTGTATGATCAGGTAGATCATGTATGATGATATGTATCAGGTAGATACATTGTATGATTAGGAGGATCATGTGTGATGATATGTATCAGGTGGATACATTGTATGATCAGGAGGATCATGGATGATGAGATTCAGGATGTTGCTCTGGATGATATGCATCAAGACGATGCAGTGATGAGTATCAAGACAATTCTCTGGATAAAATGCATTAGGACGATGCAGTGATGATGATTAGGATGATCATGTGTGATGAGTATCAGGATGATACTCTGGATGATATGCATTAGGATGATGCTATGATGATGATCAGTATGATCATGTAGATCAGGATGATGTATGGTGAGTATCAGGTTGATACTCTGTGGCCATGGATAGGTTGTGCAAGGGTAGAATGTAATACGTCCTGAAGATCTGGATAGGTTGTGCTAGTCATGTAAAAGGCCTCAGATGCTCTTTAGAGATCTTGCTTGGAAAGACACTCTTTTAAGGTTTTTCTAGACCACATGTAATACATCCTGGAGATATGGACAGGTTGTGCTAGTCACGTAAAAGGCCTTAGATGCTCTTTAGAGATCTTGCTTGGCAAGACACTCTTTTAAGTTTTTGTGGGGACCACATGTAATAAGTCCTAGAGATTTGGACAGGTTGTGCTAGTCATGTAAAAGGCCTCAAATGCTCTTTAGATATCTTGCTTGGAAAGACACTCTTTTAAGGTTTTGTGGTAGGGGTCACATGTAATAAGTCCTGGAGATCCGGACAGGTTGTGCTAGACACGTAAAAGGCCTCGGATTCTCTTTAGATATCTTGCTAGGCAAGACACTCTTTTAAGGTTTTGTGACAGTCACATGTAAGTGGACCTGGGAGATCTTGCCGGTCATGCTTCAGCACATAAAGGATCCTGGGATACTCTTTCGAGGCATTGTGACGCACATAATAAGTCCTGAGGATTCCACAGTATGGCCAGTGTTGATGAAGACCTACAGGTGGTGGGCCTACATCCAGTATGAAAAAGGGTTGGCTCCGTAGAACTTCCTATGATGAGCAGAATTCAGAGATAGCCTAGTGATCGAGATGTTGAGTACAATAGCAGTGATGATAATGATGCTCCGTGATCTAGTGATGATGATCCAGCTCTAGAATTAAAGACTTGTGCCTATGTGTATTGATGACTTGTGTCAAGAGAATACCTTCCTAGTTAAGAGGGAGTGTTGATGTATTTGTAACTTCGGAAGATATTCACTTGTATATTGTATTTGTACTTTATTGTATCCCCAACGGAGATGTATTATTCGTCCAATTGGAAGTGTTGTCATGTGTACTTGAATGTGTCGCAAGTTATATTGTAAGTGTTGTAACTTATACTTGATGGGTTATTAGACCACCTTGATGGGGTCGGCCCTGTATGAGTCATGTGGGTCAAAGGGTTATTAGACCACCCTAGTGGGGGTCGGCCTAGTCAGCGTTATGTTAAGTGGTTAAATTGAGGCCGACCTAGTTGAGTAAAGGTCAAGTCAAGTTAGTGTATAAATAGAGAGTGTGTCTCTCTCATTTTACACATTCTATTGTTCACTCACTTCGCACTAGTGAGAGAGGAGGAGTGCGCACTAGTGGAGGAGGAGTATGCTGATGCTATCATCTATCTCTTGGGTTTGATCATGGTGATCCTTGTATTGATGCTTATTCTATCTCTGAGGAAGTTGTAGGGTTTTTCACCTTCTTGGTTTTTCCCGATGAAATGTTTTTTGTCTCTTGTCTCTTGTCTTTTATGCTTGATATGTTGTACATGTTATTCATTCAGTTAAGATCCTATATCAGAATGTATTAAATTCTGAAAAACTAACAGAATATGATGATGATCATGATGAATATGATGATGATGATGATCATCATCATCATCATCACCATCACCATCATCATCAACATCTTCATCATCATTGTCATCTCCCCCTTCCTCATCAACATCTCCACCATCGTCATCTTCTTCATCATCACCACCTTCATCATCATCATCATCATCATCTTCATCACCATCATCAACAACATCAACATCTTCATCTCCATCATCATCATCTTCTTCATCCTCATCACCATCATCATCATCATCTTCATCATCATCATCATCGTCATCATCAACACCATCATCATCATCGTCCTTCTTCCTCATCTTCATCAACATCTAGGTCATCATCTTCATTGTCAACGTCATCATCATCATCATCATCATTATCATCCTCATCATCAACATTGATGGTGATGATGATGATGATGATGATGATGATGTTGATGATGAGTACGATGATCATCAACATCATCATCATCTTCATCATCGTACACATATTCATCATCATCCACCACCACCATCATCATCATCATCATCTTCGTCATCACCCTCTTCCTCATCATCATCATCAACAACATCTTCGTTGTCATCATCATCATCATCATCATCAATGATGATGATGACAATACGAAGATGATGATGATGATGATGAAGAAGATGACGATGACGAGTACGATGGGGATGATGAAGATGATGATTATGATGACGAAGACAATGATCATCGTGACCATGATCATATGATGATGATGATGACGGTGAGGATGATGAAGATGGAATTGATGATGACTAATGAAGATGATGATGATCATATTCATCATCATCATCCACCACCATCATCATCATCATCATATCATCATCATCATCATCATCATCCTCGTCCTCACAATGATGATGATGATGATGATGATGATGATGATGATGATGATAATGTTGTTGATCATGATGAAGATGCTGATGATGATGAGGATGATGTGCTGCATATTTTTCATCATCTTCATTATCATCATCTCCATTAGTCATCATGATCATCATGATCATCTTTTTCATCATTGTCGTCATCATCATCATCATCATCATCATCATCATCATCATCATCGTCATCATCATCATCCTCATGCTCGTCCTCATAATGATGATGATGATGATCATGCCGTGGTTCATGTTGTGGATGATGATGATGTGTTGCATATTCACCATCATCTTCATCATCGTCATAATCATCATCATCATCATCATCTCCATTAGTCATCATCGTCATAATCATCATCATCAACATCATCATCATCACCATCTTCATCATGATCTTCATCATCATCATCATCATCATCATCGTGATGAAGATGATGATGATGATGATGACGATGAAGATGGTGATGATGATGATGATGATGAATAATGGAGATGATGATGATGAATATGCAACACATCATCCTCATCATCATGATCATCTTCATCATCATCAACACCATGATGATGATGAAGAAGATGGCGATGACGAGTATGATGAGGATGATGAAGATGACAATTATGATGATGAAGACAATGATCATCATGACCATGATCATATGATGACGATGATGATGGTGAGGATGATGAAGATGGCGATGATGATGACTAATGAAGATGATGACGACGAATATGATGATTTTGATGATGATGATCATATTCGTCATCATCTTCATCATCGTACTCATATTCATCATCATCCACCACCATCATCATCATCATCATATCATCATCCTCGTCCTCACAATGATGATGATGATGAAGATGATGACGATGATGATGGTGATGATGATGATGAAGATGAAGATGTTGATGATGTGCTTCATAGTCCTCGTCATCATCATCATCATCATCATCACCATCATCATCATCATCTCAAATTATTCATCATCATCATCGTACTCATATTCATCATCATCCACCACCACCACCACCACCACCACCACCATCATCATCATCATCACATCATCACGACTAATGATGAAGATGGTGATGATGAAGATGGCGATGATGATGACTAATGAAGATGACGACGATGAATATGATGATTTTGATGATGATGATCATATTCGTCATCATCATCATCATCTTCATCATCGTACTCATATTCATCATCATCCACCACCATCATCATCATCATCATCATATCAGCATCATCATCCTCGTCCTCACAATGATGATGATGATGATGATGATGGTGATGATGATGATCATGTTGATGATGATGATGATGATGATGATGATGAGGATGAGGATGATGTGCTACATATTCGTCATCATCTTCATCATCAATATCATCATCATCATCATCATCATCATCTCCATTAGTCATCATCATCATCACCATCTTCATCATCATCATCGTCATGATCATCATAATCATCATCATCATCATCATCCACATGCTCGTCCTCACAATGATGATGATGACGACGATGATGAAGATGATGATGATGATCATGTTGTGGGTCATGTTGTGGACAATGATGAAGATGATGATGATGTGCTACATATTCGTCATCATCTTCATCATCATCATCTCCATTAGTCATCATCATCATCATTATCACTATCTTCATCGTCATCATCATCATCATCACCATCTTCATCATCATCGTGATCTTCATCATCATCAACATCATCATCATGACGAAGATGATGATGATGATGATGATGATGATGATGATGATGATGATGACTAATGGAGATGATGATGATGATGACTAATGGAGATGATGATGATGTTGATGATGAAGATGATGACGAATATGCTGCACATCACCCTCATCTTCATCATCATCATCGCCACGATGATGATGATGAAGATGGCTATGACGCGTATGATGAGGATGATGAAGATGCCGATTATGATGATGAAGACAATGATCATCATGACCATGATCATATGATGATGATGATGATGGTGAGGATGATGAAGATGGCAATGATGATGACTAATGAAGATGATGACAATGAATATGATTATTTTGATGATGATGATCATATTCATCATCATCTTCATCATCATACTCATATTCATCATCATCCACCACCACCACCATCATCATCATCATCCTCGTCCTCACAATGATGATGATGATGATGATGATGATGACGATGATGAAGATGATCATGTTGTTGATGATGATGAAGATGATGATGAGGATGAGGATGATGTGATGCATATTCATCATCATCATCATCATCATCATCATCATCATCTCCATTAGTCTTCATCATCATCATCATCTTAATGATCATCATCATCAGATCATCATGACGAAGATCATGATGATGATGATGATGATGATGATGATAAGGATGATGGTGATGATGAGTATGATGAGGATGATGAAGATGCCTATTATGATTACTATCATCATCATCATATGATCGTCATCTTCATCATCCTCATCATCATCCACGTCCTCACAATGATGATGATGATGAGGAAGTTGATGATGATGATCATGTTGATGATGATGATGAAGATGATGATGATGTGCTGCATATTCCTCCTCATCTTCATCATCATCATCATCATCATCATCATCATCATCTCCAAATTAGTCATCATCATCGTACTCATATTCATCATCATCCACCACCACCACCACCATCATCATCATCATCATCATCATCATCATCATCACGATGAAGACGATGATGATGACCATGATGATGATGATGATGTGTTGCATATTCGTCATCATCTCCAACAACATCTTCGTCATCATCATCATCATCATCATCATCATCATCATGAAGATGAAGATGATGATGATGATACGAAGATGATGATGAAGATGTCAATGATGGTGATGATTATGAGGAAGATGGCAATGACGAGTATGATGACGAAGACGTAGATGACTACTATGATGACAAAGACAGTGATGATCATGACCATGATCATATGATGACGATGATGATGATGATGATGATGAAGATGGTGATGATGGTGACTAATGAAGATGATGATGATGAATATGCTGATTTTGATGATGATCATATTCGTCATCATCATCACCTTCATCATCATACTCATATTCATCATCATCCACCAAAGTGATCATCATCATCCTCATCCTCACAATGATGATGATGATGATCATGGTGTTGATGATGATGAAGATGATGATCATCATCATCATTATCATCGCTGTATACATCATCACTTTATACAACATTAATTTATCTACTATGTATTTAATTATTCTTGATGTAATACATATGTTTCTAATTGAAAATTAAATTAATGTTTTGAAATCAAAATACACAAATGTGTAAATATACCCTTAAACCCCTAAACACCTAGAAGCACTTAAATGCACTTAGGGATTATGGGTTAGAAGAGTTCCTAAAGGCCTTTATGGGGGAGGGGCTCTAGGCATAACCTGACACATTTATATCTGTTGGGCAATAAATACAATGAACATTACCCACCAAACATTACAATGTTCAGCAAGGATGCACACGCGCCTCTAGTGCGCACGCGCATCTAGCGTGTGTGCGTCCCTGTTGAACATAAAATTTAGAAAATCACCCGCGTTCTTTCTCCCTCATTTTTTTCCTCATTCATCGCATTCTCTTCGCTGGTTTCGTGCACATTCCGACAAGCATTTACATGGTATATTGAATTCATACACCATTTGGTGCTTTGTTCACCATTTGGATAAAATACACAACATTTGGGGCTCTATTTGGCTCTTTGTATTGATTACACACATATTGGGCTCTATTTGGATCAATTGAGTGAATACACAACAGTTGGACTCTATCTGGCACCTTGGATTGAATTCTCATGCTACTTGGACACACATGAAGTCTTCTTACATATAGTGGACACATCAAAAGAGCATTTGACATTTGAAGCAAAGAGCAATCATAATCCTTGAGGTATGGTGATAATTTTATCTTGTTAAATGTAATTTAGTCTTCATTCACTTGTTTGAATGGCATCTATTTTGGTTTTTCCTCATGAATTGTATGATAGATCTATTTTAGTCTTCTTAATCTTCAACATAGATAATAAAAACATCTTACCAAAAAAAAACTACAACATGCACCAAGAAATGCTTTCAACCTTTCATGAAGATACTTGCTTCACCACCAATAACATTTCATAATCACATTCCTCCATCTAGTAGACAAACATTTGTTGAATTCCTCATGGTTTCACTACAACAACTCACACAAACACCTAAACAATTGATAACTCTTAGTCTTTTGGGGCTATTTTTCCTCATCCATACCATGAAAATGAAGTGATATGAGCTTCTCCCTTATAGGGAATTTGCTCCTACTAACATACCATACCACCATCCAATACCATCCTACTGAGTTCCTAGAGGTGATGTTGTAACTTTCTATGTAGGACATTCCCAATAGCTTTCAAGATTATATATGAAAACATTCTCACTAGATGTTGTTGTACATAATCAATTGCTACATTGAGCCTTAATAATCATGCACATCGAGTTTTAATATCTTGTTTGTTGTTCATTATTGCAGGGGTCATATTTTCGCTTTTCCAAAAAACGCATTGAATATGCGCAACAGACATAATAATAAAACAAAGTCTAGAAGGACCCAGTTGCCCCCCGAAAAGATCCATGAGATAAGAGAAAATGCCAGGTTGTACATGCAAAACCGTAGAAATCAAAATGTTAGTGCCTTAGATCCATCAACAAGCAATGACGAAGTGGTTGAAGTCAATCAAATCTTTCCTGATGTCGAGTATGAAGGGATGGATGTTGAACAAGTTCTTAAATGGAAACCACCCCAAGAAGAGCACCCACCT